>LNAC01000355.1:1167338-1395652 GCA_002007465.1 Ailurus styani
ATCCCAGGACCCTGAGATCATGACCTGAGCCGAAAGCAGAGGCTTTAACCCACTGAGCCACCCAGGCGCCCTAAAATCTTTTTTTTAAAAAGAAGTGTCAGCCTGGAGATTTCTTTTCTGGGGGAAATTTTAAATTATTCTTAATAGTTTTAGCTGTTCAGGTTACATATTTATTTCATCTTGGTGAGATTTTGCCGGTAATGATTTTCAAGGAACTTCTTCAATACACTTACGTTGTCAAATATGTTGTGTAGAACTTCTTCAACCATTTTTAAAAAATTAGGCAACATTATATTAAATAGTTTCCTAACTTTGGTAACTGATCAATAACTACCCTCCTAATTTTAATTGCACTAGTGTGTTAGAGTCATTATAATAAGGCAAAAAAAAATTACTTGAAATGATAAGGTTTTTTTAGCACATCTCAGTGCTAGCATCAGTATATAAAATGATCTATTTCTAAATTCTGAAATAAGTGGAAATTGATAGGAAAAAAAGTAGGCTAAGAGGCAGGCAGAGAGAGAGGAGGATGCAGGCTCCCTACCGAGCAGGGAGCCCGATGTGGGGCTCGATCCCAGGACCCTGGGATCATGACCTGAGCCAAAGGCAGATGCTTAATGACTGAACCACCCAGGCATCCCAAAATCAACTTAAGTACATTTACATTTTTAGAGTAAAACTTTAGAATCCGATATGGAATAAAAATCCATGTTGTAGGGCGCCCGGGTGGCTCAGTGGGTTAAACCTCTGCCTTCGGCTCAGGTCATGATCTCAGGGTCCTGGGATTGAGTCCCACATCAGGCTCCCTGCTTGGCAGGGAGCCTGCTTCCTCTTCTCTCTCTGCCTGCCTCTCTGCCTACTTGTACACACTCTCTCTCTCTCTGTCAAATAAATAAATAAAATCTTAAAAAAAAATCCATGTTTTAGTATTAGAAATTACCAGTACAATATCCATCTCCATGAAGTTCCCAGTACAATATCTATCTCCATGAAAACTAGGACTATCTTCAGTCACAGCTTCTAAATATAATGGAACAATAATCTGTGAAATTCTAATAGATCCTTTTTATATCTCTGTAATTAAAAAAATTACTAAACTATAATATGCACATTGAAAAGAACACTTATTTTAAGTGGATGCTGGAATTTCCCCAAACTGAGTAACTTCTAAGTAAGAAACAATAGCTCCTTGTGCCCTTTTTTGATTGCTTCCTCTCCCCAGTAGTAACTGTTATCTTGAAATCTGTTTGTAGATTAGTTTTCCTTGTTTCTGGTCTTTATGTGAGTTGAGTTATACTGTGTGTACTCTTGTTTCTAGTCACTGTCATTTAATGTTATGTCTTGAAATTCATCCTGTGCTTCATATAAGTCTGAATCATTGATTCTCATTTCTGTGCATTCCTTGTGAAAACCATAATTTATCAGTTCTACACTTGCAGGCATTTTGAATAGTTTCAAGTTTGGAGATATAGCAGAGTATTGCTACAAACATTTGATTGCATGGTTTTTGGTACGCATATGTATACATTTCTGCTAGGCATATACCCAGGAATGGAATAGCTGGGTTTAGGATAGGCATATGCTCAGATTTAGAAGATTCTGCTGAAGATTTTGAAAGTGGTTATATATATATATAGTTTATCTTAAGATTTTCTCTTGCTTGCTTCTCACTCCTTTCCAGTAAAATGCCAGTCACAGCATAGAACAAATACAGGCATTGCCCAAAGTAATCTATAAAAATAGAATTTCTTTGAAATCCTAAAAATATACATCAGCTTTATTTTTTTATTTTCTCACTTGTTTGAGTTTATTTTAACAAAGGTACAATTACTGATCACTTAAATTATTTAATATGTCTAAAATGTGAGTAAAATTGAAGCATCCAGAGGGTCATTGTCAGCTGTCTATCATCTGGTGTGCCATCTTCCTACTCATACGGATAGGCCAATTTGAGAAGTATGGGCGTAGACTAATACCAAGATGCAATGAGGGCACAATGGAGCTAATGTCTATTGAGTGCCTACTGTGTGACAGTCACTGTCTGGGACTAGCATGGACATAATAATCTCATTATCCTTCATCCTATGATCCTCCTGAGGGAGATATTGCTATCCTCATTTTTATAAATTAAAAAAAAAGTAGAGGATATGTAGGATGTATCTAGTATATTTCATTGAGTTTGTGTGGTTTATCAGTTTTTAGAAATGAAACTTTTTACTGTATTTTGCCTGTTTCTATGGGAAGGATGGGGAGTGGGGTAGAGGACAGAAGATGTGTTTGAAAATGCTCTGAACTAGATTTATTTATTTATTTATTTATTTATTTATTTATTTATATTATGTTTGTCACCATACAGTACATCATTAGTTTTTTTTTTTTTTTAAAGATTTTATTTATTTATTTCACAGCGGGAGAGAGATCACAAGGAGGCAGAGAGGCAGGCAGAGAGGGGGGGGGGAAGCAGGCTCCCCGCCAAGCAGAGAGCCCGATGCGGGCCTCGATCCCAGGACCCTGAGATCATGACCTGGGCCGAAAGCAGAGGCCTTAACCCACTGAGCCACCCAGGCGCCCCATCATTAGTTTTTGATGTAGTGTTCTATGATTCATTGTTTGTGTACAACACCCAGTACTCCATGTAATACATGCCCTCCTTAATACCCATCACCAGGCTAACCCATTCCCCTGCCTCCCTCCTCCCTAAAATCCTGTTTGTTTCTCAAAGTCCACAGTCTCCCATGGTTCATCTCCCCCTCCTATTTCCCCCCCTTCATTTTTCCCTTCCTTCTCCTAATGTTCTCCATGCTATTCCTTATATTCCACAAATAAGTGAAACCATGTGATAATTTACTTTCTCTGCTTGACTTATTGTACTTAGTATAATCTCCTCCAGTCCCATCAGCGTTGATGCAAAAGCTGGTTATTCATCCTTTCTGATGGCTGAGTAATATTCCATTGTGCATATGAACCACATCTTCTTTATCCATTTGTCTTGAATGGCATGTTGAAGGGCATCTTTTTTCTTTCCACAGTTTGGCTACTGTGAACATTGCTGCTCTGAACATTGGGGAGGATATGGCCCTTCTTTTCACTATGCCTGTATCGTTGAGGTAAATACCCAGTAGTGCAATTGCAGGGTCATAGGGTAGCTCTATTTTTAACTTTTGAGGAACATCCACACTGTTTTCCAAAATCGCTGTACCAACTTGCATTCCCACCAGAAAGGGTTCCCCTTTCTCTACAGCTTCTTGCCTTTTCAATTTTTGCCATTCTTACTGGTGTAAGGTGGTATCTCAATGATATTTGATTTGAATTTCCCTGATGCTTAGTGATGATGAACATTTTTTCATGTGTCTGTTAGCCATTTGTATGTCTTCTTTGGAGCAGTGTCTGTATGTGTCTTCTGCCCATTTCTTGACTTGATTATTTGTTTTTTGGGTGTTGAATTTGAGAAGTTCCTTATAGATCTTGGATATCAGCCCTTTGTCTGTAGTGTCACTTGTGAATATCTTCTCCCATTTGGTGTGTTGCCTCTTTGTTTTGTTTACTGTTTCCTTTGCTGTGCAGAAGTTTTTATCTCGATGAAGTCCCAAACGTTCATTTTTGCTTTTGTTTCCCTTGCCTTTGGAGATGTGTCTTGAAAGAAGTTGCTGTGGCTAATGTCGAAGAGATTACTGCCTATGTTCTCCTTCAAGATTTTGATGAATTCCTGTCTCATACTGAGGTCTTTCATCCATGTAGAGTTTATCTTTATGTATGGTGTTAAGAGAATGGTTGAGTTTCATTCTTCTGTATATACCTGTCTGATTTTCCCAGCACCATTTATTAAAGAGACTGTATATTTTCCATTGAATATTTTTTCCTACTTTGTCCAAAGATTATTTGACCATAGAGTTGAAGGTCCATATCTGGGCTCTCTATCTGTTCCACTGGTCCAAATGTCTATTTTTATGCCAGTACCATGCTGTCTTGGTGATCACGGCTTTGTAATATAGCTTGAAATCAGGCAACATGATGCCCCAGCTTTGTTTTTCTTTTTCAACATTTCCTTGGTGATTCGGGGTCTTTTCTGTTTCCATACAAATTTTAGGATTGTTGGTTCCAGCACATTGAAAAATATCAATGGTATTTTGATTGGGATGGAGTTGGAAGTATAAATTGCTCTGGGCAGTCTAGACATTTTAACAATGTTTATTCTTCCAATCCATGAGCATGGAAAATTTTTCCATCTTTTTATGTCTTCTTTGATTTCTTTCATGAGTGTTTTATAGTTCTTAGGGTGTAGATCCTTTACCTCTTTGGTTACGTTTATTCCAAGGTATCCTATGGTTTTTGGCACTATTGTAAATGGAACCGATTCTCTAATTTCTCTTTCTACAGTTTCATTTTTAGTGTTCATTTAGCTTTAGAAAGCAACTGATTTCTGTGCATGATTTTGTATCATGCCACATTACTGAATTGCTGTGTGAATTCTAGTAATTTGGGGGTGGAGCCTTTTGGGTTTTCCACATAAAGTATCATGTCATCTACAAAGAGAGAGAGTTGACTTCTGCTTTGCCAATTTGAATACATTTTGTTACTTTTTGTTGTCCGATTGCTGTTGCTAGGACTTCTAGTACTATGTGGAATAATAGTGGGGAGAGTGGGCATCCTTGTCATGTTCCTGATCTTAAGGGAAAGGCTCTCAGCTTTTCCCCATTGAGGATGATATTTGCCGTGGGCTTTTCATAGACAGATTTTATGAAGTTGAGGAATGTTCCCTCTATCCCTGTACTCTGAAGCGTTTTAATCAGGAACGGATGCTGTATTTTGTCAAATGCTTTTTCTACTTCAACTGAGAGGACCATGTGGTTCTTTTCTCTTCTCTTATTGATTTGTTCTATTATATTGGTTGATTTGTGAATGTTGAACCACCCTTGCATCCCAGGGATAAATCCCACCTGGTCGTGGTAGATAATCCTTTTAATGTACTGTTTGATCCTATTAGCTAGGATCATGTTAAGAATTTTGTCATCCCTATTCATCAGGGATATTGGTCTGAACTATAAAAGACCAGGGTTTAGATCATGTTCTGCTGCTCCTGCGTGTGTTACATAAGGCAGGAATTTTAATTCTTCAGAGTTTGTTATCTTTACATGCAAATATTAGATGATATTCTCTTCCTACTTGGGTAGGTTTTTATGAGAATGACACATGTAAAAAAACAACAAAATGATAATGTCCTAATATTACACAAATTACTTGGTCTCCTCATTGTTTCCATGCGTAATTTTTTGTGTAATATTTTCCCCCAATGCAAGTATGCCCATAACAGTGCTCATTTTTTTGGAAGTGAAGTTTATTGAGGAAAAGCTTACAGTAAAATTCTGCATTCTAGGGGAAAGCTGTCAGACTTGGGGGAAGTGGTCTTCTCCTTTCAGTCTTAGTTTCCAGATCTTTACAGTGAAAAGGAAGGTGGCTAGAAAATTAGAAAATTCTGTATTTTCCTTTAATACAATTTAGATTTCTGATAATCTTTACGAAGGGACAGTTGAAGTGGGAATGACTTTTGGCGTGCTAACTGTTGTAATTCTTTAAGAGAGGTTTTTTTTTTAAGAGAGGTACATTTATGTGTCAGTTTATGTTGCAGAAGTAATCGAGAAATACTGGAAGAGGTAGAATTAGCTGAGTTCCTTTTTTAAGAGTTATAATTGACATTCTTGTAAAAAGAAATATCTTAAATTGATAGATAGCTTATTGGTCTACATAGATAAGTGTTTCCTCAAACCTAGAAAGCTCTAGAATATAAAATGCTTGCCTAAAACATTGAAGGGAATTCCAGTTTCTGTATATACAATAATGTTCAAACAATTTAGCAAAGCATGTAAGGCTCTTTCTGATCACTTTTCCATCCATGTTTTCCAGCATTCTCTTCTAAAGCTCACCCAAGTCCTCCTTCACTCCATCTCTGAAACAGCTGTGTGATGTTACCTCAGGAGTCATGTTTTGCTGCTTCCTTTGCCTGGAAGCTGTTCCCTCCTCACTTCTCAAAAACTCATTGTAGACCACCCCGCTTCTGGGAAGGTATTCTTATTATTTCGAGCTATATTTTGAGCACTGGGCTTTACTCCATTTACTTTGAATCACTACTGCAGCAGATAGTGCTTGGGACATAGTTGATATATATGATATATACTTGATGAATAAATGAATATCATCAAATGACATTTGCATATTTTAGGCACTCTTTAAGAATTTTGCATTACTTTGGTTGTGAATTTCCTAGAAGTGACAGTGCTTCATGACCAGTTATGTGCTAGATCCCTTTATATTTAAATTTCACATTGTTAAAAAATAATATGTAGCATAAATACTAATCTCCAGTAATTTTTAGCCAAGTTGAACATACTTTTACAAATACCAATGTTAAAACAAAACGCAGTCCTTCATTGTGCGCCAAATGGCTATGAATGAAGTTTTCTTTTTGATATGACTGAAGACACTAGATTTGCTAAGATGATAGCTTGCCAGTTATTATCAATTACTTCTTCAGCTATTTGGTTATTTTGTTTTAACAGTTAGCAAAAGCTAATGTGGACTTAACTAAATTGAAGACACTCAGTTTGGTCATGAACATCTAGAAGTTTAATACATGACATTATGTACTTTAGGAAAGAGAAAAAAGAGAGTGATTATGAAAAACATATTTTAAAGGGCAAAGGAATATTTAGAAAAATAGAAGCTCTTTTCAACCCTTTGATCCTTGATGTAATGTATCTGAGGAAGAAATATTCCCACTTATTAAGAAAAGTAATATTTAAGCATTACGCTACAGTTTGATAATGCCTTTGACAAAGAACCAACACAATAAACACAGGCTCTATAGATTTTAATATTTATTTATATCAACCTGACTCATTATTTTCAATACCTTGACAAATTTCTCCAAAGTACTCTTCAAAAAATTTGCGTAGGAACTAATACTTGGAACTCATCAAAGTTTTATCATGCTAAATGTTTTTGTATTTCCTGTTCTTATTTTCCACGTGTGGTTACAAACTGATCTCCCCCAGAACTCTTTTTTTTTTTTAAAGATTTTATTATTTTATTTGACACAGAGAGAGATCACAAGGAGGCAGAGAGGCAGGCAGAGAGAGAGAGGGGGAAGCAGGCTCCCTGCTGAGCAGGGAGCCTGATGTGGGCCTCGATCCCAGGACCCTGAGATCATGACCTGAGCCGAAAGCAGAGGCTTTAACCCACTGAGCCACCCAGGCGCCCTCCCCCAGAACTCTTTAAGAGATGTCTACAAAATGCTGACAAGGAGAAAAGCAAAGATGCATTTTGGTATGTTCACAATATGTTCAGAAACTTTTTTTTTTTTAATTTATTTATTTGACACAGAAAGAGAGATCACAAGTAGGCAGAGAGGCAGGCAGAGAGAGAGGAGGAAGCAGGCTCCCTGCTGAGCAGAGAGCCTGATGTGGGCCTCGATCCCAGGACCCTGAGATCATGACCTGAGCCGAAGGCAGAGGCTTTAACCCATTGAGCCACCCAGGTGCCCTATGTTCAGAAATTTGCCTTAAACTTTTAACTGGGCAATGTGCTTGAGGATTGGAGTTACCTCAAGTGTTTGTTAGTTCTGATGAGGATTGAGAATTTTAGTCAACAATTTATAGATTATTTCAGATTTTAGAAGGAGGTGAGGCTAAGTAAGTTTGAAGAACAGAAAGTGGATGTAGGTGCTGAGCACATTCATGATTGAGAGGTTGCTCCTAGAGAAGGGAGAATGGAAGGAAAACATATATTCAACTTTGCAAAGTTAATAGCAGGGATTTTCAATTCTTATTTTAAAATTGAGTATTTTATACAGGCATAGTCCTACTCCTACTGAGTATAAATCTGACAGTTAGAATGCAGAAGTATGGGAGTACTGACTGAAGCCTTAGAGTTAGATATAATATTTTAACCTTGAGCAAAGTAGTAAGGTATACGCACGTGGTAAAGCATCAGATATTTCAGGAAGGCTTATTGTGAAACAAGGAGCCTCTCTTCTCTCCCTTCCTTAGTAATAGCCTGACTCCCTGGAGATATCTGCAAGCATTTTCTATAATTAATTACTTTAGTACTAACCTTTATATCTCTAAGTATTATGTTTAATTAGTGATTTCTTTATTTATCAACTATAGGTTGTGACAGCTATTGTTGTTGTTATGATTTTTCCAACATGCTCCTGCCTTATTATTGTTTTTTTAACTTGTTCATTTCTCCGCTTGGAATGTCTTTCTCTATAACATCCTATGTTTACTTCACTCAGATCTCTTCAAATGGCATCTCCATTGAACAGCTGTTTGTCTAAATAGCTATCCTCCCCTCCCTTAATTTACTTTTCCTGATTGTATTTACTATTACTTGATATTATAAATTTGTTGCGTAATTTATTTACTGCCTCTCTCCCATATTAGGGTGTAAGTTCTGTAGCAGAGGGTATCTGTTTTGCTTATTGGTGTATCTCTGGTTTCTAGAACCGTGTTAGGCACATTGTATGCATCTTATTGAATATTTGTTAAATAAATCAGTGAGTGAAGTGCATAGCAAATGCCAAATATGCAGTATTATTGGTTTATTATTATTATTATAAAACTTAGAAGTTTTACGAACTCAAGGAATATTTATCTTGATTATATTATTATTAACAGGAGCATACCAGTTTCAGTTAAATTTAAGATGGACTTGAGAGAATCAAACCTACTATTCCTGTGCACAAATATGTTTTATCTTTGATATCCAGTAGATGTGATATGTATGTTTATGTATGCGTTATGTCTTTGTAACCCTCCCGATAGTGTTAATAGTGAAAACAGTGAACAAAATGTCCTAATCATTAAAGCAATACAGTATTGTCCAGTCCTAAAAGAAATATCCCCAGGAAGACAATGTGAGCTTATAATAAGAGTGGAATATCTGTATCTATTCTATGGTTCCCAGTTTCATGCATTCTACCTGTTGGGGACACAGCTACATACAATGTGTTTTGATATAGAGTGATATAGGGATCATGGAGGATGGGGCTCAAGCTCTCGGGGGCATCATTTCCAAACTGGTCCCTCAGTTGCATGTTCAAAAATATGTCACAAAGAAAGCCACTTAATGTGTCATTTTATTATATATATATTTAACAAATTTTTATTTTAGAATAATTTCAGATCTATAGGAAGTTGCAAGGGTAGTATGGAGTGTTGCTGTACACCCTTCACCTAGCTTTTCCAAATGATAGTATTTTGCGTAATCATTCATCAGAACCAAGAAATTAACATTGCTGGACGGCTCTTAACTGAAGTATAAGCTTTATTTGGGTTTTTCCAGTTATGATCTTTTTCTGTTCCAAGATCTAATCCAAGACATTACATTGCATTTAATCGTAATGTCTCCTCCTTGCCTCCAATCTGTGACAGTTTTCCAGCCTTCTTTGTTTCTCATGACCTTGACAGTTTTGAAGGGTGCCAAGTCAAGTATTTTTTGAAAATTTGTGTTTGGTAATTTCTCATGGTTAATCTGGGATTATGGATTTCTGGGAGGCAAAAGATTTAATGCAGAACATGTTAAAGAAGTGATTTAGATGGAAGTCCTAGTATAATTGTAAGCTTACGAGAAGACCAATTACATTTAAACAAATTCTCATTTCTCAAGAGTCTAAGGGCTCTTTTCATGTCAATCAATAGCACACCAGAATTGGGATTATATTTTTATTTAAAAGATGGGTCTGTTTGATATCTGAAATTTTACCTGTGTCAAGAGATAAGTAATGGGTACTGTTTTTAAATTGGCATTGATACTTGTCAGTGGTCCTTTGAAAGAAAATGTTTCTACTCTTGCTGCTGCTGCTGCTCTTCTGTTTCTTCTCTTCTTCCTCTCCCTCACCTTCTCCTCCTCCTTTATATTAAGCATTGCTGTGATTTTTATAAACTCCACACAGCCTTAAGATTTAGTGAGACATTTTCCTTTGTAACCTCCCACATATTTTCTATTTTTGAACAAAGTCTTCACTGCAATAATCAGCATTGATAAAGATGATTCTTATGGCAATGTATTTGTTCATTTCCACTCTGGGTGGGTTTTTGAGATTCTATTTTTTAGCATGTCATGTTCTTGAAAATGTGTCATCGTATTCAAGTTATATATTTAGAGTTTCTCCTATTTTCCAGTTGAGGCAGACAACAATAGTTATTTGAACTATGCACTCTATTCCAATATATGTATTGTCTTTAACTCCTGATGATACTGGCATTGCTGTTAAGAGTACTTGTATCTTCACTACCACAATTGCTTGCCAAATGATCGTTACTAAGTCCATAATAAGGTATAATTCATAAACAAAATGTGTTTTAGATGGCAAGAGTATTGATCTGTCAACTGGAATTATAAGGAAAATCAAGATAGTTAAAGTCTTGAAGAAAATTTTAGGTGATTTTTAAGAGATTATATCATTTAGAGAGACACACACAAAAATTTGGTCAAGACAAGGCAAAGGGTAAAAAATGGACAATTTCGAACTCTTAGTAACTCTGAAAGACATATATACATATATTATTATGTTTTAGATCATTGCATGTTACTATATACATTTTATATAGGTGCATTTTTTAGGGGTTTGATACAGACCTTTTATTCAAGAGCATTTTCTTACGTATGATGGAAAACAACTCATCTGCATTTGTCATCTTATAATATCAAATAATAATTTATTACTAACATAAAACAAAAATTACAGTGAACACTTATACAGCACCTCCCATGTATAGAGACTAAAGTTGAAGGGATAAGAAGAACAAATATCCGCAAGAAGACAATGTGAGTTCATAATAAGAGTGGAAAGTCTGTTTCCATTCTATGGTTCCTAGTTTCATGCATTCTGCCTGCTGGGGACACAGCTACATACAATGTGTGTTGATATAGGGTGATATAATGGTCATGGAGGGTGGGGCCCAAGCTCTCGGGGTATCCATTCCAAACTGGCCTTTTGACTGCTCTATCAGGCTGGCAGTTTCTGAGTGGTGCTGTCTGCAATAAGGGCAGTGAATCCAATAGGAATGTGCCCGTAGTCGCAACTCCTTTGTTCTGAAGTGAATGCCTTGTTCCCATGCAATATTACGTAGAATTCTCTGTCTAAGAATCAAATACTGTACACATTTGGAGAGTGGTGCTGGCTGAGGCTTTGCTTGGCAGCTCTGTATGTAATGTACTCACATATTGAATCCAAAATTTCTGAAGCAGTAGCTTCTCCAGCATCTACTACACCATATTACTAGAAATGGGCCATGTCTGCATCTTTGAAAAAAAGGAGTGAAACAGATCCTTGGCCTATCCTAAACATGATATGAAGTCTAATCTATATGGATTTATACGTAAATTAAGAAAAGATAGTGGGGCAGTATCAAAGAAAATTAAAAATTCATGTCCTGATTGGTCTCAGATCCAATCCCTGGATTTCCTTGTTCTGCGCCATATTAGTGGGAACTATAAGTTCCCAGCTCCCCAGCTCTCTGTCTTCTGAGAATAGGTTAGGAAAAGCACCGACAAAAATTCAGGATATTTTCTGACTCCCACATTCAGATAATGCCATCTACATCTTGTCTGTGATTCTAGCTCTCACTAGACAGTCCCTCCCTTTCACGGTCCCGGCTTCCCCGAGGCCTCTCCTGTTGGGTTCTCGTCACCTGACAACCCTGGTTTCTGGGCTCTGGCTACACTATCCTGCTTCCTCTATCTAGAGCAGCGGCTTCTTGCTACCGCCTCCTTTGGGATTCCTTACTGCTTTCTGTGTAGCCAGTCAGTTTTCCCATCACTTGCATAAAAATTCCCTGCATTAAATGTCCTCTGTGTGAATACCTAGACGGGTTTCTGTTTTCTTGACCAGGGACTACCATGAATAATTAGCTCCTCTCTATTGAAACTTGAAACCTGAATGAAAGGAATAGTTTTCAAAGAAAATACAACTTAATCAAATTAACTTCAGGACAGACGAACTCAATACAGCAATCTAGAAGAATCAGACTCTAAATTCAAGATTTAGCATCACACCCAACAAAACCAAACCAAGAACAAAGCCCAGTTCTTTTTATGCCATAACATCTAGATAATTCTAGTGCTATTTAAGCTTTTCATCATGTCTCAAAAATAAAATTTTCAAATTACTTTTAAGGGAAATTTTTTACACTGATACCAAACCTGACAATAAAAACATCAAAAAGAAAACTACAGGCCAGATTCATTTGTGTCATGAGTAAATATCAATGAAAGCATTCTAAATATCAACTAAAAGGATCACATTTAACAAATTAAAGTCCATGACAGTGGAAGGGAAATGTTCTCATAATAGATTTCATTAATATGAGGAATCCAGCATAGCCAGCATTTATTCCCCTTTACGCACAAAAGGAAACCAGGCAAATAAACTTCTTAAGATTCACTTACTATGGAAGAAAAAAAGTACTCAGTATTCATGTCTTCATCAATCAGAGATTCCAATTTGAACATTATTACACGAGATAGCCAATTGACAAGCAAGGCCATTTGATATTAAAGATTATGTTCTACAAGCTCTAACAATCAGCATTACATGGCAGGGTCCTGGGAAAATTTATTTATTTTGCAAGTAAATTGCCATTACATTTGTTACGATTACAGAAAGTAGACGAATATGGTTAAAGTTTACATTTTTATTCAATTCTGTTCCTGGGACCACAAAGTAATACATTGATATCCTTGTCACTATTCTTAATTTGTTATCTCATCATTGCAGGTTCTCTGGCCCCAATTTGTAATCCCAGGTGGCACTGGCGTCTCTTCTTGCTGTTGCGAAAGCATTTTCTCCCTTCTGAATTCTCTAAATTTCTTTTCCTAAGAGTTGCTAGTAAAGAATACTTGCATTCATAAATTCACAGACAGAACAATCCATTTGTTAAATACTGGATGGCAAAATTGAGAGCCTAAAGAAAACTAAGTACCAAAAGGCATAGTAAATAGAGATAGATCACAAAGATTATATTAAACACATTAAACTATTAGACTAACACAAATTACTGATATCATTAATGATAACATATATAACTCTTAACATGTCACTTCAGCAGACATTGGAGAGAAAATGGTGAATGAGCAACATCAATTCAAAGAATAGTTAATACTGGTCAATACATAAGAAAAAATGAATATACACTAAGTTATTACAGTCTACATGTAAAAGAAATTTGGTGGAAAATTCTCCAAATTTCACAACTGTCCTAAATACTTACGTGACATCATCAAGAACAATTGGTTAAATTGGAAGTAACTTTTCTAAATTTTCAAAAATAAAAACCAAATTTTAATCACCTATGGTAGAAGGATTTATTTTCTCTACAGAAAAGTTATTACAGAATTGTTGTCATAAAGAAACTATCAAAAATGTATAGCTAAAAATTATAATAAAAGTATAATAAAATTGTTTCAGACAATTAAAATATTTTTCTAGGTATTGTGATGTTTGTAGAATTTATCAGCTTTAAACGTATGCACTGTTGGTTGTGATGGTTTCTTTCCTCTCACGTGAACATTACTATTAATTTTTATGATTTATTATGTATTTGTACGTTTGCATTACTTTTTCTTAGAAACGGCTTATAAAATTAAATAAACTTCAGGACTCTAAAACTTTTCCTTTCTTCAGGCCATCTCAGATCCTTCAGGGAGTTTGCAAAAATTGGGTAGTAGGCAAAAGACTTTCAAAATCCAAAATGAGAGTTCAAATTTTGTGGCACTCACCTCGGAACTGAAGGACAAGAAGGCTCCAGCAGATGTATGAGTTAAGCTTATATATTGGAAAACCGCAGTCAGGACTGCCCTCCTGAAGACCCATGCTGCTCATTAGCATACTTGTATGTCTGAGGATCCCTATGCCAAAGACATGGGCTTAGTGTGTTCATTCCAGCATTTGTCACAGGTATTTAATCACAGAACCCTTAGTCTTGGTATGTATGTGGGCATTTTGAAACATGATTGGTAAGTATTAGAATAAAAGAGTTATCAATAACGAATATTGAACACAAGGAGAAGATTTTCTGCACCTAAATTGTTAAGACTTTCAAAATCAGAGCATTTCCTTTGATCTAAGTTTTACTGCATGCATTGTCATGTGATATTTCATGCTGTTTTCCTCTAGCAATAAAAAAGGATCCAGCACATGCCAAGGCTTTTCCACAGGTGGACTTTAGCTAAATAACTGCCAGAAAGACATTCCTTGTAGGAGTTTGAAGGATTAAAAATTAGCTTTCACTGTCACTTTTTCAAACCCCAAAACATTGCTACTGAACATTGCTAGTCCTTTTCTTGGGCTATTGTAGAATCTTATGATTCATTGATAAAAAATAACTTTAGATATAAAGAAGAGACTATTGAAAAGTTAACCTTTACTTCAAGTCAAATTATGCTTTTCTTGATTCCTGCCTACTTTATTTCATGAGTGTTTGATAAATTCGTTTTTACTTTTCAAGGAAATTTAGGGAGCCTGTTACAATTGGGAATGTTTTGATTGCTGTTCACATGACAATTGAGGTAAGTTTTGTTTTCACAGGCAAGCTAAAGCTCCATCTTTAACCACATTATTTCTAGTACTCATCTAATGTGCACTTACATCCAAAGGTGTGTGCAAGGAAGGGCTTTTAAAATTTAAGGCACACATTTTGAAAACCAAACATGGCAAGGGAAACAAGATTTTATGTGTGTGTATGTGTGTGTGTGTGTGTGTGTGTGTGTGTGTGTAGTTATTTTGATTTTCAAATTGCAAACGTTACTTTGCAAAGACTGAGAAATCTTCCTTTCCTTTTCTTTCCTGAGGGTGTTGTTCGAGAGACTCTTTGCTCATGTACCTGGCATGAATATAAACAACATAAGGACAACCAAAAGGAAATTAATCCATCACAGTTCTAATTTCAATTTGTCTATTTTTATCATTCACATTTTTACCATCTGGAAATTTTTCTATTACTAGCTAAAAATATGATACTCCTTTTCAAATACTTTAGAATTTTAAAGACATAAACAATGAAATTTTATTTTTATCTTGTATAGCATTATTTAGAATGCTTTTAAGAGTCTGTTATTTTATTTTAAAGATTTTAGTTTTTATCTGAGAGAGGAGAGAGTGTGAGCAGGAGTAGGGGGAAGGGCAGAGGGAGCAGCAGACCCCCTGCTGGTTGTGGAGTCAGCCATGGGGCTCAATCTCAGGATCCTGAGCCAAAGGCAGACATTTAACTGGCTGAGCCATGCAGGTGCCCCAAGAAATCTGTTATTTTAATGATGCTTTACATGAGTGTATAAAACATACTATATACATATAGTGTATATAAATGTTGATATTTGTATTTATTTACGTGATATCAAAAAACCAGGAAAATCATATCTAAATACCAATATGCTGGCTTGAGTTATATTCATTTCTCATGAATGTCTTTGCAAACTTAAAAAAATCAATTTCATATATCATTTTTACTATTACAACAAAAAATTATAGCTATGAATATGCATGTAGTTTTAAAACCTGACCTAAGGCAATCCAATAAGGAGATATGTACAAAATAGAAAAATTGTAATACCACAAGAAATTTTTACTAGCTAGGTTAGAATGCTGGACTTTAGTATTTTTATTTGAAATAAATTTAAGCTAAGAGCAAGAGAATTAGAGTTTTCTCTATGCTCCTATGAAAAAATGTATATTGTTGCGATTTTGGTTTGTAGATATATATAAAGTATATAATTTATATAAAATTGCATAGATAATGCATTTTATAGAGAACTAATATTGACTTTAGTAGTCCTAAAGCCAATAAATTTAGTCCTAAAGTCAATAAAGTCCTAGACTTTAGGACTACTAACGTCTTGGATTTGGGAGAGAATCTCTATTTTTAAGCACAATATTTCTAATATTACTCAGCCATATTAAAGATTTTTTAGGCAACGAGTTGCTTTTATACATTAGAAAATTAAATGGTGTGCACTTTTACTAGCATATCTGTGGAGACGAGCCCATGTCACTGGTTAGTGAGGCTAGGAGTAATTTCTGAAGTTAGAGGACATTTCCCGCTGTCTTTGTCTCTCTCACATATCATGTATATATGTCTTTAAGATATTTGTTTCTCAGTTTCAATGTATATGCAAAATGCTTTTTTTTCCCTTAAAATTTACATATTTATGTGAGAGAGAGAGAGCATGAGGAGGCGGGGAGAGGCAGAGGGAGAGGGAGAAGCGGAATCCCCGCTGAGCAGGGAGCCCAACATGGGACTCCATCCCAGCACCCCAGGATCATGACCCAAGCCAAAGGCAGCCGCTTAACCAATTGAGCCACACAGGCACCCTGCAAAATGCTTTATGAAAATAAAGAGTTGTCACTTTACAGGGCAGTTTTCCTCATTGACTTCCTTTCTTTTTCTCATTCCTCTTAAATATATTTTCTTTGTTGATATTTGCCTAAATATTTTTGATACCATAGGATTAAATCCTTCTTGTGTGCTATGATGGGTTATATCCTGATCCCACAGATTTTTTTCTCTTTCACTCCATTATTGTTTCTATCATCTTAATTTCCATTGTTTGTTGGTATTTTGATGAGTATTTCTTTTTTTTAAAGATTTTATTTGAGAGAGAGAGAGAGAACATGAGCGGGGGTGGGGGGGGTCTGGGCAGAGGCAGGAGAGGGAGAAGCGGACCCCACCCCCACTGAACACGGACTCCCCCCGCCCCCCAGGCCTCAATCCCAGGACCCCAGGATTCCAGGATCATGACCTGAGCCAAAGTCAGCCTCTTAACTGACTGAGCCACCCGGGCAACCCTTTGTGTTTTTTGTTTGTTTGTTTGTTTTTTCTTTTTCTTTTTTAATGTATGTTCTGACCTTTTGGAAAACACTATGTTTTTTATATATTTTAATTTTTATAATATTGAGCTTTCTGTAGATTGAATAAGGGTAATTATATAATTCCAATTAAAGTAAAATCACAAATTTTAATAAGGAACAAAGTATGAAAGTTATGTTATCTTTAATTAAAATGAAAGTAATTTTATTTTTTAAAAGGTTTTATTTTTATTTATTTGAGAGGAAGAGAGAGAGCATAGAGGGAGAGTGAGAGAGAGAAGCAGACTCCCTGCTGAGGAGAGAGCCTGACGTGGGGTCCAATCCCAGGACTCTGGGATCATGACTTGAGCTAAAAGTAGACTCTTAACACACTGAGCCACCCAGGCGTCCTCTTTCAAAAAAAAAAAAAGATTTTATTTTTATTTGTTTGAGAGAGAGAGAGAGAGAACACAGAGCAAGTGAGAGGGAGAAGGCAATGTTTATTTTTATTTATTTATTTTTAAAAATATTTTATTTATTTATTTGACAGAGAAAGAGAGACATAGCAAGTAGGCAGAGAGGCAGGCAGAAGGAGGTGGGGGAAGCAGGCTCCCTGCTGAGCAGAGAGCCTGATGCGGGGCTCCATCCCAGGACCCTGAGATCATGACCTGAGCTGATGGCAGAGGCTTAACCCACTGTGTCACCCACATGTCCCAGGCAATGTTTATTTTTAATAAAAAATGACACATCATAATTATATACAACCTTGTGGATAATGAATATCAACTTCATGATGATAATAAATTAGCTTTGAGAAACAAGACTTTTTTTTTTTTCAAAATGTATCCCATATAGAGTATGGATATATATTTGTACTTATGTATGTAGGTGGATATCTATATGTATGGCATATGTGTGTGGATGTAAATGTTTTAATTGGCTTAAATTCTATTTCTTTCATAAAAGTCAAATCAGCTTTTTTTAGCAGACTACTTTTATAAATATTTCACACTATATTTTTGTTTAATAGTCAGTATATCTCAATCTTTAACATATCTCATTAAAATAAATCTGTTGGTTCACGAATCTTTCATGTTAATTTTCTAATAATATATTTTTTTGGAAGCTCTTTTCTACATCAGAATTCTATAAACAGGAATGGGGTTACCATGTAGTTCTTACAAGAATTCTTTAAAAGTCCTGCAATACATTGTCTGTTTCTGTAAAGCTCATAATGGGAATGAAATGCCTGAGGCAAAACATGTCTTCTTTGCCTCAAAAATGAAACATCAAAGAAACTCTATTTGCATATAAATATATGAAAATATTCATAAATAAAATCTTTGTGCATTGAGATAAAGTGAAAAAGCATTCTTAAAAGTTTCTTTCAGAAGCAGTTTCCTGAAATCACAATATAGGAACTATGGGTATAAAATACTTGACAATGAAGTCTTGTGCTCTTCTTTCAAAATCCGTGAAGTTTATTTGGTGCCGAGTAGATAAAGAAGAAACTTCTGGGAAATGATATTGCATAGTCTACATTTTAGGTATGATCAAAGGTAATACTTTTTTTAGTTAAAAGTTAAAATTAGAGGCATCAATTTGGTGAATTTATAAAAGAAGTACGATTTCTATAAAATATATATTAAAGAAGAGATAAATTACAGATGAGATAACATAAACAAAGAATGTTACTAGACAGTAGCGAATCAAAAGACTCTGAATGATGACGTATCAGTAACTGCTCTAGGGAATGCAGACACTTAGAATGGAATAGATTGACTCACTGACTGGCATAACTGTGAGTGGGTCAAGTTATTATTTGAAATCATGGAGTTTTGGGTTAGTTTGTTAAGCAGCACTATTGTGGCAAGTGTTAGCTGAAACAGAGAACTTGGGGTACAGGAATGAAAAAAATGGGTAACACTATCTACCTACCCCGCATGTTTTAATAAACAGTATGCCTATGTACAATAAATAGCTTGGTTAGATGGTGTCAAAAAGAAAAACTAAGCAGAGAAGAGGAATGGGAAGTGTTGGAGGTATAATTTTATTTTTTACTTTTAAAGATTTTATTTATTTTTTTGACAGAGAGAGAGGGAACATAAGCAGGGGATGTGGGAAAGGGAGTAGCAGGCTCCCCGCTGAGCAGGGAGCCTGATGCAGGGCTTGATCCCAGGACCCTGAGATCATGACTTGAGCCAAAGGTAGATGCTTAATGACTGAGCCACCCAGGTGCCCCAGAGGTATAATTTTAAATTTAGTAGTCAGGAAAGCCTCACTGAGAAGGGAATGGTAGAAGGCCAGTTTCCCTAGAAAGCAAACTCTGAGAAAAAGAAAAAGATTTGAATGAAGGATTACCCCTTTCAAGATGGCAACTGGGTGGCAGCTGTATGTATTTGCATGTCATCTGGTAGAATTAGCCTCCCTTTTCTGAGATCTAAGACTTCTACAGAATCAAGAGTCACAGTAAGAGGAAGTATGAATTCACCAAATTGGGTACTTTAGAGTGATGTTAAATGAGACTGCTCCTGCTATCTCCTCTTGGATCCCAGACATTTGCATTATACCAATTAGTGACATAGTGTTGTTGGGTCAAACATGAACTCTGCTGGATGAGATCCTATGAATGTGAAAGGCAAAAATATGTGCCAATTCCAGTCAATATTAATTGCTACCCCTTCCAAGATTGAAGAGGTCTGAGGTACTCAGTTTTCCGCAGAGCTTAGGAAATTTGCAAGGTTTTCTGTGTCATATTGGAGGCTCACCTTTGATCTTTCTTGCTGGCACATTGGGCATTTGGTATCACCAGTAGCTGGATCGGCTTTGGTAAATGAGAGACCATACTGACAGACCCATGCCTACTCAGTTGATGTATCCATTTGCCAGTACTCTGGTGACTGATGATAGTATTTGATGAAAGTCAACTAGCAAGTTATTCTCTACTTGATTGTTAAATCAGGCCTTTTCTGTGTTCATACTTCACTGAGGGATGTTAACATGTAATTCCAAAGATCTTCCTTATTGGTGTCCACTCCTGTATATCCACCCATATGCCTTTTGCCCAGACTTTCTTAGCCTCATTATTCAAATATTGTAGGTCTTTGTCCAACCAGCCAGTCCACTTGGCATTACTCATATGCCTTTATATATTCTAATGTTGGGATTCTTCCTGTTCCACACAAAGTAGATGAGCAGATATAGTGCACATTGAGAAGATTTTTCTTAATGTTTTTCAGGACATTAGTTGTGGAGCCATGGTGTAGCTGCAGCCCAATTTCAGTAGAAGCACACAACCCAAGTTGACTTATTCACAAAGCAAACCCATATTTTTCTGCCTTCATCAGCTGGTCATAAAGGACCTCAACTCATGAGGCCATAAATGTAATGTGACGGAGCAGGGCTGGTACAACTTGATGGAGTAAATGGACCATGAAATAATGTAGTTTACTCGGTTGTCTTGGGCTCAGGAATAGACATATCATTTCCAATTTACAATGAGTTACTCCTGGACATGCCCGAATTTCTGATTTTGTGAATCTGTCAGATTCTAGCCCATATTGGACACTTCATATGCAGCATTACATGCAACCCATGTTTAAGTGTTCTGTCAGGTTCCAGTAGAATATCAGGAGCTATTTTTTAAGAAGGCACATAATTGTCTCTTGCTGAAGATATAGTTTGGTCCAGAAACCAAGAGCCTGCCACATGTTCCACACTGTTATCTTTTTTCACCATTGACACCTCCAACACCTCAGGGTCCCAGGACAATGAGTCAAGTGGCAGTTCTGCTTGTTTTGTAGCCTCAGGTTGCTGCATGTCCCTTCCTACTCTGGACCCACTTAGGGCAGCCATCATTCCATGTGATTCTGCATAAAGGCCAAAGCATTATTCTGGAATGTAGAATACACTAACTTCAGATCCCAAAGAAGCTGATCGGCTATTGGGCATCCTTTCTTGGATTCTCATTTTGGATGTAGCAATTTGTCTTTTATTTCATAGTGGAGGTGTGGCATGTCTCTGACCACTAGAACCGTAAAAGTTTTACTAAAGTGGCGGCAACTTGAATCTTCATAGGGCTTATCTTCCATTCTTTGGTTTACCAAAGCCTCTAATACATTTGTTGCTTCTTGCTTAACTGGTCTAATTAACAGGATGTTATTTGTATCGTGGGTCACTGTGATATACTATAGTGTATTTGGCTGCCCCAGTTCCTTTTGGACAATATTATAACAGAGGGTAGAAGAGTTAACATTATCTTGGGTAAAGACTGTCTAAATACTCTCTTGTCTGTCTTAAGTGAGTTAGAACTGTTTCTGATCCTCTCTTCTGTAGGGAAGCAAAAGAATTTATTCTCCAGATCAATGGGCATATTTCAAGTATCTGAAACACTGTTTTCTTCTCTAGCAAAGAGAACTCATCTGGCATAGCACTGCAATTGGGACCACCTACCATGAGTTTATAGCAGTCCATGGTCATTCTCTAGGATCTGGCAATATGGGACCCATGCCTCGTGGTGACACAAAGGTACCACAGAAGGTGACTGCGTGAAAATTGTTTCAGTTTATAGTCAAGAGGCAATGTCTGTATTTTCCTACCTTGCAGTGCTCTCTTACTGCTCAAAACCACAGCGCAGGCTGTGTTAGCAACAAGTAGTTTTTCTTTGCTGTAGTCCTTTCACAAGCAGAGGAAACTCAAGGAAACCAGTGACTCTAAGTAGAGCACCAGGATTTAATTCCCAATTGGAATGCAGACTGCCAAAATTGTAAATTGTAGAGCATTGCTGTCTGCTCTAAGCTCCCTCCTTCAGTAGGCCTTGGTCTTCAGTCAGATCATTGCTTGGATTTCTGTCTTGTTTCTTCCCCAAGGAGCTGTTTATCATAGTTTTTTTTTTTAACATTTTATTTATTTATTTGACAGAGAGAGAGAGATCACAAGTAGGCAGAGAGACAGGCAGAGGGAGAGGGGAAAGCAGGCTCCCTGCTGAGCAAAGAGCCCGACGTGGAGCTTGATCCCAGGACCCTGAGATCATGACCTGAGCTGAAGGCAGAGGCTTAAGTCACTGAGCCACCCAGGTGCCCCTGTTTATCATAGTTTTAAGAAGCTATATTTTGTTTACTTTTTAAAATTCTCTGTCAGTGTTAAGTTTTTAGAGAAGGCATGTCTAATAAGTCCATGAACATATAGGACCATCTTAAGTAAGTATCTCCAGATACTGTTTTCATGTTCCTATCATTCCTTATTCTTATCACATTCTAAAGTTGATAAATATTAAAGGAGTGACTTTTGCGTAATTCTTTGCCCCCCATGAATGTGTTCCTTGGAGTTTTTGTTCACAGCTCCTTTGTAATTGCAATCACCACCTAAAATCAATATCAGTCTCAGTGTCTTGTCTGTATGGAGCCAGAACATTTGTAATGAATGAATTTCTTTGGTGTAAAAGTTTCTGCCCCATTTTCATTGATTCTACCTACTTAAAATCTAAAGCTATTTATCTGTGTATTCTTTAAATATTCTCTACCTTTTTAATTGTTGGCAGAGAGGAACATGAAAACTTTCAAGAGTCATAATTCTAGGGAAATTGAAATCTGTGTATATTTGCATAGGGCCTTTCCGTAATTACGTGTACGATGAGGATCTCTGGTTTTTCTTTTCTCCCTCCCCCCCCCAATTTATACGGTTTAGAAAGAAACGCCCAGCTGAATGCCTGGCCCATATTAAAAGCTCAGGAAGTGGTCGTTCTATGCTTACTTTTCCCTTTTCTTTTACTCAACAACAACTTCAGTGTGATGCCTTCTCTGTGGTTGCAATGGATTTAGAAATAGCTTTGCAGGAAATATTTGAAGGGAAAAAGTTCTTATAATGATTGGGCAGAAGACTATAACAGATATAAGCAGAGCCTGAGTTAGCTATAAAGGAAGAAGACTAAAAAAGCATTTTTTTTAAATGCACATTTTTATCAAAAGAAACCAAAAGCCTTTTCTTGGCATTTTTTTTTCCCTAAGACCATAGTTGAATTCTCCTTATCCATAGTTGAATTATGCTTAGCAGAGAATGTTGAACTGAATTGCCCAAAGTCAGTCTAGCTGATCTTGATAGTAGAAATAGGATAAGTTCTGAAGCAATAAGCTGATATAGATTTTTACTCAGATTGTGGTAGAATTTATTTTTAAAAAGGAAAAGATAGGAAGATAGTACCCATAAGTTTCTAAAATTATACTTAACTAATATTTTCTTGATGGGAATTAGAGATTTTGTTGTCTGAAACATCTCAAAATGGGAAGTAATTTTTATTATGGGATTTTCATTTCATTCTATTTTTTCCAATTTCAATCATGAATAAAAAATAAGTTAGTAGAAAGTTATCATGATGAGAAATCAATAAAAAGTGATGCTAGTTTACCTGGAAGCAAAGCAAATAAGTTGACCTTGATATATATCTGCCATCCTAAGATATTCATGAAAAAATTTTACATAATTTAGATTTATTAACAGTCACTTAAATCACAGATTGTTACTAAAGACAACTCAGTAGGTTAGTATATATCTTGTTTTAATTTTTATTAACTGTTATGAAAATCATAAATATTCTTAAGGTTCATAATTTAAAAATGTTGTTGATATTGTTAGTAATGATCAGCTTCCTGCTGTGTCTGTGTGCACGTTGCAATATTTTGGCTAAAGAAGAATGTTTCAAAACACGTAGATGAATTATTTGAAGTGTCTTATATCTTTCAAATTATTATTTTGGAACTTTCATAGCCATGTAACATGGTTCATTTTTTTTTTTTGAGGAAAAGAAGGAAAGAGTGATAACCGTATTTTCTGTTCCTGAGAGTTAGAGACATTTAATAGGTCCTTCTAATAATTTGACTACTGCGGCTTTTCTTTGAACTGAAGCCACATGTCATGTGTGACTGTGCTGCTACCACCATGTTGGTCGGATGGTAGTCGTGAGGATGTGCTGCGTGGGGTCCTCCTTGGGAAGCATTCTCCTGCCCATCTGCTCTTCATGACCCTTGGTCAGATTCCTGCCAGACGCTGCCTTCCAGAGACATGCAATGGCTTAGTTGTGGTTTTGCTGTCACTGAGGAAAATCACTCCCCTGACGTCTGACCAGTCAGTGAGGATTTGGTTCTTGTGGATAGCTTGTTACCAAGTGTTGCTTTTGCGCCTCATACTGCATTTAAATGTTGCAAAATTTTCTTAAAAACCTGAAAAATATGTGAAAATGTGCTTCAATGACTGATACGTAAGAGATACTATATAAGGGCTAGCTTTAAAGTGTCAGCTATTAGTAAATTCTTTCTCACTTATAAAGAAAATTAAGGCTACAAAATGTCAAATGATAAACTGAGGATCAAATAGGAAATTGGTTATAAGTGAAATAATTATGTTGAAACTGGTTAGAATCTGGGGTGCTCGGGTGGCTTAGTTGGTTAAGTGGCTGCCTTCAGCTCAGGGCATGATTCCAGGGTCCTGGAATCGAGCCCTGCATCCGGCTCACTGCTCAGCAGAGAGCCTGCTTCTCTCTCTCCTTCTGCCTGCCGCTCTGCTTACTTGTGCTCTCTCTCTCTCTCTGTCAAATAAATAAATAAAATCTTCAAAGAAAAAGAAAAAGAAAAGAAAAGAAACTGGCTAGAATCTTATGCCACTGTGCCGTATGTTTTAATGTTATTATCTTAATATGCATTTCTCACTTCACTGTGACTAAGTCATTTCTATTTGTTTCTTTACTGTTTCCTTTCAATATCCTAACCTAAATAATTTTTACCTAATTATTGATATCCCATTTAGAGATGAGGAAATTGAGGCAAAGTGAGATAGAATTACTTGTTCATGCTACATTTTGAGCCCACTTCATTTAGTCTTGTCCTTAGGTAGAGAAGGGTATAATTGTTGAGTATTCCTGTGTTTAGATATTTTTTGTATATTTGAAAATTGTTAAATTATATATTCAAAATGTCTAATTTGCAGGTTGATTAAACTCAGTTCTTTTGCCATTTCCCATACATTTTATCACCCAGTTCCTAAAACACATTTTAACAAAGGATTACTGGTTAATATTTATGTCGAAATATAATTTCAGCCTGCTGTAACATTTCTATTGTACAATCAATTGCTTATATTAAGAGAAATACATAAAAAACATTTATTATCTGTTTTAATGTTGGCTTCTTTCTATATTAAAACGTTTAGTATCTAGGAGGAGAAAAATATTGGGATTATTTTGCAAACAGAAAAAAATAAATGACTAATTAGTTAGCTATTAGACTGTAAATTTTAAAGAAGCAGAACAGTGCTATGTGATACATTGAAGCATCTGTTTTATTCTTGTTCAATGTCAGGGGAAAGTCATTGGCACTTGTAACTGTCAAGGCCTCTGTTGTAGCTCCAATGTCTTGCCAAGATGTTTAAAAAGACAAGTTACTTATTTAAATCCCCAACCCAAGGGTCTAGTGTTACCTTATCTATTCAGATAAAAATCATAGCAAATAAAAATAAATATCTCACAAAGAAAATTAATATTCTTTTATAAGTTCATCAGAATCATTTACTTTAGGAACAGGACCCGTTTTCTTTTTTGGCATGAATATGTCAATTATATTACATCCTGTATATTAATCAAATACCCTATTTTAAAGTAATGCAGATCCAAGGCAACAAAAACCAAATTTTTATCTTAAAATAAATGCTATTGATTTTCTAAGAACCCACTGGAAAAATGAAATAAAAAGAGATTCTTGGCTTCTAGCTTCCCAGCATCACTGCCCATAGAGTGTTTAAAGTGCTCTAAAAGAAAAGAAGTGATTAGACATTTGATGGATGAGCCCCTCAATTTATTTGTTAAAGAAAAAGTTCTCTATCTTACAGCTAAAGCCCCATGAATTGCTCCAAGTCAGATGACTAGATGAATTCTTTATTGAAGTGACAATGAAAATAATTACATTGTTAGATTGTCAGCTCTTAAAAAAAAACTCTTTTGGCAATCCAGACACAGTGACATTAGTAACAAAGACAGTGAACATTTTTTTTTAAAACAATGTCCCTTAAAACTTTCCAAATGCGATGTCACTGAATTGCCATTTTGGTATGATTACTCAAAATAAAGAATGTATTTTTTGAGACATATCAGGTAGTGGAAGAAAAAAACAGACCTTTAGTATTTGTAAATTTAAAGTAAGGGAAACGTTTCAATTGTTTAGAGGGCTTTCCCCCTCAATTTCAATATTCCTTATTTATTTGATAAAAGGCATACTTAAATCTGGTTAGCTAATTTAATATGCATACACTAGGAAAGAATGAGGTTTATCATTATGGCCCATTCTGACATACATGGCAATAATGGAATTTTAATCAGAATATAATAAGATTTTGTGAAAAGGATAATTAATATATGCTAAGAAAGATAGTGAACAAAAGAACAGTCATTTTATAAAATCTTCCCTTTTTTCATTCTTTTCACTTTTATTTCAAATATTAAAAAGGAAATGAAAAAACAGTAAGAAATTACAAATCATTTCTTTTATTTGAATACATCTGTCAGGCTTTCATGTTTGATACACAGCTCTTTTTTTAAATGTAAGCCTATAGGATATGTTGGGCATATAGTTTAAGAAAAACATTTTCTGGTGAAGAAACTAAGGCAAAGGTACTCTTGTCTTATCATTCTGGTAGAAATTCAGATTTCCCATGTGAAGTTATGTGTTTTGTTTCTACATCTTGATTTGATACATATACCTTAAAATGTAATTGCTTATGATCAAATTCTGGATTCCATTTGTCCTGATGGATGACTTCTAAAGTTGGAACATTGATAGTTTTAATTTACTTTAAATAGAAAAATCTAATTTTCAGAGAAAAAAATGCAAAGGAAATGTTGCTTTTATGAAATGAAAGTGCAGGCTAGTTAATCTCACACTGAAAACTTAAGTTTTGCTGCAAATTTTAGTGTTTTTTTTAATTATTGGCTAAATAGGCACCAGATGGCTCAGTCAGTTGAGTGTCTGGCTCTTGGTTTCAGCTCTGGTCATGAAATCATGGGTCTTGAGATCAAGCTCCAAGTTGGCTCTGCAGTCAGCGGGATACTGCTTCAAGATTCTCTCCCTGTGCCCCTCCCTACCTCTCAAAAAAATGAATAATTAAAAAAAAAAGACCTTGAGTATAAAATTTTCCTCTACATAACCATCACCTTAAAGATAAAAACTGGGGCGCCTGGGTGGCTCAGTGGGTTAAAGCCTCTGCTTTCGGCTCAGGTCATGATCCCAGGGTCCTGGGATCGAGGCCCGCATCGGGCTCTCTGCTCCGCAGGGAGCCTGCCTCCTCCTCTCTCTCTGCCTGCCTCTCTGCCTACTTGTGATCTCTCTCTGTTGAATAAATAAATAAAATCCTTTAAAAAAAAAAAAAAAAAAAGATAAAAACTGGGTGCAACACTTCCTTTATTTCATTTCTCCATGTTATAGGAATAAGACTGACTTAGATATCTTTTCCTTACTATCTATGTTGATAGTCATAATTTTTATTCATACTTTTTCTACTTGATTAGTCAGAAGTTATTCTGTATTATAAACTTCAAAATCACTCTCTGCTTTCTTAAGACAGATTTTTTTTTTTTGAGTGTGAGCAAGGGGAAAGGGGCAGAGGGAGAAGAGGAAAAAGAATCTTAAGCAGACTGTGTGCTAAGCATGGAGCCCCACATGGGGCTCGACTTCATAACTCAGAGATCATGACCTGAGCTGAAATCAAGAGTCAAACACTTAACTGACTGAGCCACCCAAGCTCTCCAGGCCAGATTTTAAAAATATACATTTTTATGGGAACTATGTCTTTAACTTTTTCTTGACTCATTCTATGAAAAATATGTAACTCTGGGTGCCTGGGTGGCTCTGTCAGTTGAGCATCTGTCTTTGGCTCGGGTCATGATTCTGGGGTCCTGGGATTGAGCTCCATGTGGGGATCCTGCCTATTTCCCCTCTCCCTCTGCCCCCTCCCCCCACTCATGCTCTCTGTCGCTCTCTATCTCAAATAAATAAATAAAATCTTAAAGAAAAAGAAAAATACATAACACACATTGTAATCTAATAAAATAAACGTTGATTAACTGTTTAAGCTAATGGTATATTTACTTATTGAAAAGTTCAGTGGCTGATAGAAACCTCTTGCTACCCTAAAGTGCATCAAAACAGGGGCTGGGATTGAACTAAGCAGGGAATCCCCTCTGCCCTTTCCTCACACGTCCCATATATTTTATGGTTGGGAAGGCTTCTATGGGCAAAAGTAAGTTTGCTTTTGCTCTTGAATGTGCTGGTTTGTTCTAGCAATGTCTCTGAGCTGTTCTATTTTATTTATACCTAAGAGGAAAGAGCAGTGGATTGGGAGTTGAGCAACCTGGTTTCTGCTCTTATCTGTCACCTCTTTTTGCTCAGACTTTGGCCATACTGCCTGATCTCTCTCTGCCTAAATGTCTGTTTTTATGAAACAGGAATGTTAGGCTCCTAGGGCATTTTCCGGGTTGAAAATGCTATGTCTATAATTCTGTAAAAGTCTCATCTGTAACTCTCCTAGCCATCTGGAAAAATAAGAGTCTCTGCAAGCTTCTGTGGAGTTACTCTGACTGGTTAGACTTAAACATTAATCTTTTGGATTATCCCAGTGATTACTGTGCACTTAGCCTAATTAGGTGGTCAGCTTCATTTCTTCCTCCCTTTCTTCCTCCCTTCCTCCCTTCCTTTCTTCTTTCTTTCTTTCTTCCTTCCTTCCTTCCTTCCTTCCTTCCTTCCTTCATTTCTTTTTTCTTCCTTCCTTCCTTCCTTCCTTCCTTCATTTCTTTTTTCTTCCTTCCTTCCTTCCTTCCTTCCTTCCTTCCTTCCTTCCTTCCTTCCTTCCCTTTCCTTTTCCTTTCCTTTTCCTTTCTTTCTTTCTATAGCTGAGACACAATGTTACATTAATTTCAAGTATACAAGATAGCAATTCAACATCTCCAACCACTATGCTGTGCTCACCACAAGTGTACCTACCATCTGTCACCATAACACCAGTATAGTATTATTAACTATGTTCCCCATGCTGTGCCCCCCACTCTTGAGACCTACACATTCCATACCTGGAAGCCTATATCTCCCTCTCCTTTGTATCCATTCTGCCCATTTTCCCACCCTCCTTCCCTCCAACAACCCAGGTGGTCAGTTTCTAAGGTGACAAATTCTATGATAAACTTTAATGGTAGAATGTATTTGTGATTTGAAAAATATTCAGTTTTCCTTGTAACATCAGAACTGTAATTGTTTTATTAATCTAATTCAGTTCTATTACTTCATCTGATGATTGACTCAAACTTGCTTTAAAATAATGCTAATTAAAAACTTACAAAGGTATCTTATTAAAATGAAGTTCTACTATAAAAAAGAAAAAACTCTATTTTTTTTTTTTAGATTTTATTTACTTATTTGTCAGAGAGAGGGAGAGAGGGCACAAGCAGGGGAAGCAGCAGGCAGAGGGAGAAGCAGGCTCTCCACTGAGCAGGGAGCCCAGCATTGAACTTGATCTTGGGACCCTAAGATCATGACCAGAGCCAAAGGCAAATGCTTAGCTGACTGAGCCACCTAGGCATCCCAAGCAAAACCTACTCTTACATCTAATTTTCTTAAATTATATTTGACATCCTAGTCATGAATTGTTATATCTTAATAATTTTTGAAATATCACCTTGGTGGTATTGTGGAGGATGAAATAGAAGATCCCATAGCAGGTCTTCTAATAAAAGATCTTCTTCTTTTATATAAAAGAGAAGTATGAAAACTGAAAGAAGGTATTGATGATGGGGTTGATGAGATAGGGATATATATAGGAAAGTTAAGTCGTTGTTGTGTTTGTTTGTTTGTTTGTTTTTCCAAAGTAGGCTCCATGTCCAATATGGGGCATGAATTCATGACCCTGAAATCAAGACTTGTGTGTTCATTCAAGTCAGCCAGTCACCCCAAGAAAGGGATATGTGGGAAAGTTAAAGCACAATGCTTAAGCTGGATTTAACATGATAGGAACATGACATCTGCAGTGACTTTCTGATATTTGGTTTGGAAAATCGATGAATTCTTGTGTCCCAAAGATTTAAGTTACGAAGTAGATATTTTGACCTAAAAGTATATATTCAGAAGATAAGATATATGCTAATATCTAAGTAAATGTTTCATAAAAGATAAATCAGTTTTTATCACCTATATCTTTTGTACTAGAAAATAAAATGCAGATACAGAAAAACACACAAAACTAATGTATGACTCAATGAGATATTTTAAGGTAAATACCCTTGTAACTACCACTCAAGTCAATAAATAGAATTCAGAGACCTCTGCATCATGCCTTTACCAGTTCTAATTCCCTCCCTCCTTCCAAAAGTGATTATCCCGGTTACCACTTCCTTGCACTCCTTTATAATGTCACATCCATGTGAGAATCCCTAGCTAACATAATTTAGTAATTTTGCTGTCCTTTACGTCATCCATCATCTGTTGAAGAACGCTGGTCTTTGACCTGTAGAGTATCTGATGATTTAGATTTTGGAGTCAGCATCCAGTGTCTGCATATGTCTTTTTGTGATGTTATCTGCAGTTACCCTTCAGGCACAGGTCCATTAATTCATTGGATGCAAAATAAAGTCATATTCTCAGTCTATCACTTCTATTTATTAATTAAGTACTTAAGAAAAAGACACTGGTTACCTTTGGAATATTCAAATTGGAAAGCCATGATAAATGCTTGAGTTTATCCTTTTATTTGCATGACACTTGGTTCCCCATAATCCTTCAACATGAACCAATTACTTTTAGTTTAACAAAAGTTTATTTTTAATTCCCATAGAGCCCTTCACAGGACCGTGGGACTTTCCAGAACAGCTGCTCTCCAGGTAGGGGGCTCGGCATTCAAACTGCTCTGCATGGCCAGCCCCTTTTTCTGTATGGGCTTCTGCAACTGAGGCAGAGAAAGCACTGGAGTCTTGCACCAACAGATAAAGGCTTCAGCCCAGAACCAATTACTTTTTAAATACATTATGAATAAAGGTGCACTATCATTGCCAATGAGCATGCTTTTGAATCATTTTGACATGATCGTAAGAGACTTTGAAGGCTTTCTTGCTGTCTGATTTGGGGATATTTTACTCTCATTCTGTTCATTTCCTGCTGTAGGCATGGAACCAGTCATTTCTCCATGAAACCCCAATTTCTTTCAGTGCTAAATGAGAATTAAAGACTACAGTCTGGGAATTAGGAATGCTCATTGTAACTGGATTGCATTCCATAGCTATGCAGTCAGCAAAACACAGTAGAAATGAATACCACAATAGCATGAGTTCATACATATATTTCTAATTCAAATGTCGTTCTACAGGATTTTTTCAGTTAACTCTTCTATATTACATTCTTTCTTCCAGATAAAAAATACTCGTTCAGTATCACAAGTGATGCTATAGTTTGAGTGACTCATAATTACTTATTTGTTTTATATAACATTAGATATCCAGGAGTCTCTGAATAACAATATTAATGCTACCACCTCTAATATAATTAATGAGAATAGTTAAACTATGTTTTTTTCATAAAAACCCTCCTCATTTATTTCACAATTTTAAAAACCTGAATATATTGCTGTTTAAACAATACTAACTCCACTTTAGAAAACATTTTTAAAGATTTAATTATATATTTGGGGGAGCAGGCAGAGGTAGAGGAAGAGAATCTCCAGCAGACTCCCTGCTGAGTACAGAGCTCAACCCAGGGCTTGGTCTCACAACTCTGAGATCATGACCTGAATCAAAATTAAGAGTCAAAAGCTTAACAAAACTGAGCCACCGAGGTGCCCCCTCCTTCCATTTTAACCTTTGTTTAGTTTTACCCAGATTTACAAATATCCGTAGGCTTAATGCTGGCCAGAATTCTTATGGTAATGTTATACAGTCATTTTAGTAGTCTGAAGTTCACTCTCTGGTAATTTCCTCAGAAAGGGCTTTTAGGAACAATATTTCCCGAGTTCTTACATGTGGTAATAGTTTGGACTTTTATAGTTGAAATCAGTTTTCCTGGTTTTAAACCTTCATTTTTCCCCTTGCATATCTTAAATATTATTTTCTTTGGAGTTAAAATTCTCTTACTGTCAAAAAGACTGATGATAAACTAATTTTCCCCCTTATGTTGACTTATAATTCAATTTCTTTCAGTGCCTAATGTCAAAAAGTTTTTTTGTTTTTTTTCCTTTGAAGCCAAGTATTTCTTGGCATTATTTATTTTGGGACTATACTCTCATATATGTGGTAATGTTTCAATATGTAATTTTAATGCTTCTTTATGTAAGGAAGTTTTCCTGAATTGGAATTTTTAGTATTTTTTCCCCCTAACTCTCCCTCTAATCTTTGTGCTGCTATTAATGTTTGTTGAGACTTCCTTCTTGGATTTTCTTTACTTATCTTCAAAATTTGTCACTTCCTCTCCCCCCACCCCTCGTTCTCTCTCTCAACCTTTTTCATTTACATCTGGATTTTTAAAATTTTTACTTCTTTACCTTCTATGTCTCCTTAGGTGTAACCTGTTGGGTTCATTTTTGTTTGTGTTTCTCTAATTCATTTTTTATTCTGAAAAGATGGTTTCTTTCATTTTTATTTTTTTTCTTGAGTTCTGTCAATATGCTTGAGTTTTTCTTTCATGTTATTTTTAATGCGTTTTTCATGTCTTAAGTAATTTTTAATGTACTTTAGCTCATCTTGAACTAGCATGAAGCAGTTCATCTATACTATATACGTATATATTTTTTGGTATGCTTAAACTTTGTACGGAATTTTACCTCAATACTTTTTATTTCCTAATTTGATGTGAAATTACTTTTTTCTGAACTTTTAGTAGGAAATTTGGAAGAGTTACTAAACTTCTCTCAATTCCTTCTCTTATTTTCATTTGACACCAAAACTATAGAAGCTTGTTTTCTAAGATTTCCTGGTTTTGTTTCCTTCTTCATTTTTCTCTGAAAGTTTTCTTTCTTTCATCTCTATTGTAATTGTCTTGCTCAATTTTGATTTCCCTTCAGGCACTTTCTCCTTAGCTTAGGAGAGCTAACTGGTCACTTTGAGATTTCCCAGGGGCCAAAATGCTCTGGCCTTTTTAGGTTATTTTTCCTGTGGACCCCTCAACTCATCTCATATCGGTTTTGGGAAAAAGACACTCAGTTTCAGCTACTGTTTTCACATGGCAATGCCATTGTCTGGGTGTGTTACATATTTTGAGGTTCTCATTTTCTTACTTCTGTTAGATACCGTTTTGCTTTCCTCTGCTTCCTCATGCACAGAAGCTGATAAAATATGGGTCTTCTGATCATTGGTGGTTGCTCCTCAACCAATTGTGTTTTGAAGTTTATAAGGATACCTTGCCACCTTGCTTTGCTATAAATATTACTTATGAGTTACGTATACACTCTTGAGTTATTTTGTATGTCTTACTATCTAGTTGCTCCATGTTTATGAGAATCAAAACTTATATTATGATAGCCATCCTCTTATAATCTCCCTCTCTCCTCCCTTCCCCTCTTTTTTTTTTCTTCTTTTGACAACACAGCACAGTGTTTAAAGAGATTCTGCAACCAAGCTACATGGGTTCAAATCTCAACTCTATCACTACAATCAGTGTTACCTTAGCACACTGTCTCCTGAACTCTAAAATTGTGATAATAACACAATGTATCTTAAAGGATTGTTATGGGACTAAATGAGTTGATATTTTAAAGCATTTATAATTATGCCTGTACATGATAATTGCAATATATGTGTTTGTTAAATAAATTTTAGCTTTAATATACAGTATATTAATCATTTAAAAATTCAATTAATCTATCATTCAAAACAGAAAAATACCATCACTGCCATTCCTTTATTATCTTATTAAAAACTATAATTCATATCCTGATTCCCCATTTTTAGCTTATTAAAGAATAGGATACTTATTCTAGGATATGTTGGGATGGTTCTTTGGTACTGAGCATTTATTGAGAAAATAATGATATTATTAATAACAAAAACAACAGCAATATCAGAGGCATTGCCATAATTAATATAATGATTATTACCCATGATCCATTAATATGATGATGATTACTAATGGTTACAATAGTATTCAAAGGTTAAATGATTATGAAGAACTAGGAACAAACATAAGGATTTTATAAAAGCTCATGGAAGACTATCATTTGGAAAAGAAAATGTAAAATATTTTTAAAAATAGTACTGGCTTCATAAGCATGTGAATTTGGAGGAAAGCAAGCAAGCCAGTTACTTTAACAAAAACCATAAATGCCTTGTTAAAGAAAAGCATGGTGAATCAATCAGAGTTAGTGTACTGGCTAATATGTTGTCTTTTGATTGGTTTTTCCATTATTGGCCTATCAAGGTTAATTTTGTGTGTGTTTCAACTTACCACAGGTTATTGGTTTGTCTTCTCATCCACAGCAGATTTCAAAATGAGCACAGCTTCCCCACAGAGCAAGTGTTATGAGCAGCGTAGCAGATCATCTGCTTCAAGGTCTTCTTCCTACTACCAGGTGTGTTGCTCGACATGAGGCCAAGAGTGTGAACTATTTGCACTGAGAAAAAACAGCAGTGAAATCGAAAATATTAGCATGTGGTATGAATATAAGTCAATTCTCACTGTGGTTGCATCCAGTTCTCATCTGCATGATATGCCTTCCTCGAGCTCAGAAGAAAGGGGTCATTTTCTTTTTCGCTCTCCTTTAAATCCCTCTTGTTCCTTGTACTTTCCTAATTCTAAATTATAATTATGGCCAAAATAAACCTGCTTAATTTATGTGGCTTAGAATTCTAGAACATGTCCCATGGCATGAATGTTTCAAAGATAATTAGCATATGTGGTGAAAATTGGCAGGTAACTCCAATTCACAAAAATTTTAATTTAAAATATTTGTTTTGAATTTGCCATGAAGTTCTGAGGAATATGACACTCCAGCACCAGGCTATAGTTACAAATTCTAACTTTACATTTCATGATCACCCGCTATCAATACATTATGTGATTGTGTGCTTTTTTACAAGTAATTTTGATGAAATTGTGGCAGGAGCCTTGCCAGTGTGCAGCTTACACATTTGAGCAAATAATAAAAAACTGGATTGATTATTTGCCAGATTTCAAGGTATTTTTGCCATATCAATATTTTGAAACATCCCTTATTTTTTAGATGTGTTGAACACTTTATATTTCAACATTTATTGTTAATTTTGGTCATATTTTTCATATGACTTAATTTAATAAGCTGCAGTGGCCTCATAGGCATTTCTTATTGTCACTGCAAAGCCAGACTAATTAAATTTTATGTCCCTCATTATTAGCGTTTGTGACCACTTCTCAGTTTCTGGGTAGAAAATTAAGTAAGAACATTTTGATACTGATATTGTGACAAGTGATTTTTTGGACTGTTCTAATTCTAGAAAATATAGCATATATATTATTTTTCTTATTGTTAAAAATGTCCATTATTTGAATTAAAAAGAACCTTTGTATTTTCCATTGAGCACCAGAAAGTGAATAATACTTTATTGTTTTCAGTAGAAGGTAATTATTAAATTGTATTCCTAGCCTCTTCTTCTTATAATGAATTATCAAAAGGCTGACTGTCATATCACTTTTAAAACATGCTTTAGCAAGAAATATATGACAGAAAATTATTTGCTTATAGAATACCTATGTGAGTGTGTATATATTGATACACTCATATACAATATCCGTATTCATACACAATTTCAAAGGAAAAATAATTGTATATTTTACAGAAAGTTATAATTTATATAATCAAATAGTAAAAGTAAATTTAAGCTATGAGATACACAATTAAATTTCTTTTGTGTGGCAAAATATCTTTAGGAATATTTTGGTATAAAGCTATGATTTATAGCGAGTTGGTAGATAGGGATTTGATTCAACATAATTTGTTAGAGAGTTTTGAAATGGTGAGACAACAGCTCCATACTACTTTTAGGCAAAATTTTAATTAAGGTAAAACTTTTTTAGTTTTCCTGTATTAACATCCACTTACTACTGTCCCTATCCCTCTTGGTATATGTTTTAAAAGTTATTATTTTCCTTTGCTAATTTCTTTTTTTCTGGACAGTTGACCCAGGCCTCGCTTCATTTGGAATTACCCTTCCTGTTTCAGGGCAGGGAGAAAATCTTCTCAGACAACGATCCAATAAATGACGATTTAATATCAGTTCACCCCCTTTAAGTTCACTTACCTGGACACTAAGATGACCACTTACTCATCATTCAAAGCTTATTACCAGATTCAGTTTTTTTCCTCCACTGAAATTACATTGAGATGTACTACAATACCTGGGGACAGTGTAAGTCAGCATTCCTGGCAGCTTACTATGTGCTAAGCACAGTGCTATTAGCTTTACGTACTTGATTTCTCAAGACTCTTTCAAATGCAAATTTATCTTAGGCAACAATGAAAGGAAGTTATTGGCTTTTTAAGTAGCAGGGTCCATGTATGGATTCAGGCACAGCTGGATTCAGGGGTTCAAATTGATATTGGTACCACTTTTTAGTTTTTATTCTACCTTTGTTTTGGTTTCATTCTACAGGAAGTCTCCCTTTACATGGCTAGGAACAGGGATGCTTGCAGCCATAGAATCAGATCCTCCCAGTGGCTACATATAAATAAATATAATCATACATATAAATATAAGTGTATAAAATAACTTATGATATATCTTAATTCATTTGATATTCATAACAACCCTATAAAGTAGATACTATTTACTATTTTTATCTCAATTTTAGATATGAGGAAACTGTAAAACAGAAAAGTTTAAATAACTTTCTCAAGATCACGCAATTCCATCGTGGCAGATCCAGGTTCCCAACCTAAAAGAGTCTCGCATTAGAATCAATGGTCTTTGCTGCTCCACTCTCTCTACTCCATTCAATTAGACCTGTGTCTACGTAGATGCACACAAGTCCATGATTACTCAGCATTATTTATGTCCCTCCTCTAACTGATTTTTGTGTGTCATGAGGTGGAGCAATAATTCACCAGGTAAGAAATATATTGGATACAAAAAAACAAGATGTGTTGTGGTGATATTGTCCAGTGGCCTCTTGGTCACATAGTTACACTTTGGGTTGGGGAAGGAATGGAGGGCTTGCTGTTGGGCTGATACTCCCACCATATCTAGATGATGAGCAAAGGATAATTTTGTAAAAACAAAATAGGTTTGTTCTTTTTTTTTTTTCACAGAAGGATACCTTGAATTCTGCATGACAAAAATAATATTCATTACTTTCAGCTGCTTAAACTCACATTCCTGTGACTTTTAAACTTGCCCATAAATTCTTTGACACTCCTCCTTCAAAAGATTCTCTTCACCTGGTGTGTGGACTTTGTGACTCAGATTCAATGATTAGAAGGTACTAAAAGTGAAGGTATACATGACTTTTGGAGGAAGACATAATGGACATTACAGCTCCCTTGTCTCACTCTCTCGGCTCACTTGCTTTGAGGGAAACCAGCTGCCATGTTGTGAGGACACTCACGCAATATCACACAGAGATCTGCGTGGCAAGGTACTGAGACCTCCCACCAACTACTAATGTGACTTGATAGTCAGTTCTCTTTAAAAGGATTAAAATAAGAAAAACTTTGTTTTATATTTATCAACATGTTTATCATTTTTTAAATTAAGCTTTTTATTCCAATTCCAATGTAGTTAACATCCAGTGTTATATTAGTTTCAGGTATAGAGTATAGTGATTCAATAATTCTATGCATCATTATCAGTGTTCATCATGATAATGTACTCTTAATTCCTTTCACCTATTTCACCCATCCTCTATCCACCTCCCCTCTGATGTGCTTTATTTTAAATGAGTTCCCTCAGTTAATATTTTTAACAATTATCTGGTTTTTTTTTAGGTTATCCGATGTGTTAGTTATAATTGTTTACAGTAATCTGTTATCACACTATGCATTTCTGTGGTTATATGTTGTATTGTTTTCTCTTCACTTTCTCAGTTTGGTTTTTAGGTCTTCTCTCTCTCTTCTTTTTCCTTTTTTTTTTTTTAAAGATTTTATTTATTTATTTGACACACAGAGAGATATCAGATCACAAGTAGGCAGAGAGGCAGGCAGAGAGAGGAGGAAGCAGGCTCCCTGCTGAGCAGAGAGCCCGATGCGGGCCTCGATCCCAGGACCCTGAGATCATGACCTGAGCCAAAGGCAGAGGCTTTAACCCACTCAGCCACCCAGGTGCCCTCTCTCTCTCTTTTTTCTTACTTACTATAGTTAAATTATTGCCAGTTTTGTTTTATTTGTTGGAAAAACTGGTCATTACCTTCAATGTTATGTTATTGTTTATTCTGGTCTCTATTTTATTTATTTCTGATTTTTCTTTGCTATTTCCTTCCTCTACTAAATTTCAGCTAAGTTTCTTCTTTTTCTGCTTCCTTGTGGTGTTATGTTTATTTGAACTTTTTTTCCTTAATACAAGCATTTATAACATAAATTTCACTCTAAAGTCTGCTTTTGCTCTATCCCTTATGTTTTGGATTATTGTAGTTTCTTTTTCTTTTGTTTTGAGAAATGTTTTGATTTGCCATTATTTTTCTTATTTGGCCCATTGCTTGTGCAATAGTGTGTTGTTTAATATTTACATGTTAAATGTAAATATTTACATTATAGATTTTCCAGTTTTATTTTATTATTGATCTTTAGTTTTATACCATTATAGTTGGAAAATATACATGTTTATCATTTCTGGTGCTCTTCATTCCTATGTGTAGATCTAAATTTTCATCTGGTATCATTTAACTTCTGCTCAAGAAACTTCCTTTAATATGTCCTGTATTTTAGTTCCAATAGGGCTAAAAATCTCTAAAATTTTATTTGAAAAATTCTTTCTTTTTTTTTCATTACTGAAAGATATTTCAATAGATTAAAAAGCTCTAGGTTAACAGGTGTTTTCCTTTCATTGCTTTGAAGATGTCTCTCCATTGTCTTCAGGCTTGCATTGTTTCGACAATAAGGCGGTTGTATTTGTATTTGTTCTTTTGCACTTAATATGTCCATTTTTATTTGTTTTTAACAACTTGATTATAATGTGCATAGGCAGTGTTGTTGTTATTCTGGTTGGTGTTTGTTGAGCTTATTAGATCTGTGGGTTTATATTTTTCATAAAATTTGAAAAATTTTCAACTATAAAAATCTTAACTTTTTTTTTTTTTTGGTCCTTCCCACTCCTCTCTTCTGAGATTCTGGTAAAATTAGTCCAGTAGTTATTAGATCAGTAGTTATTTTCCAAATGCTCTCTTCATTAAAAAAATATTCCTTTTTATTTCAGTGCTTTAATTTGGATATTTCTGATTATTATATATATTCAATTCAAATACATTTTCTTCTGTGCTGTTTAATCTGCTGCTAATCCCATCTCATTTATTATATTGTATTTCTATCTCTAGATGTACTATTTTTTATATCATTTGCTGCTTCATCTTGATCACGTTTTCCCTGCTTTCTTGATCACTAGGAGAGTGTTTACATTAGATGTTTAACATCCTTATCTTCAAACTTAATTATCTATGTATTTCTGGCTTTGTTTCTGTTGATTAGTTATTTCCCTGATCATGGATCATATTTTTTTTTGTTTTTTTGTATGCCTAGTAATTTATTCTTGATGGACATTGTGATTATTTTTTATTGCTTGCAGTGTTTTGGTGGTATTGGCAGAAGAATATATAAACACACACATATGAAATATATATTTCTAAATATTTACATTTTAAATATTTTATTCTATTCTAAATATTTAGAAATAATATTTATAAATATGAAAAAAGTCCAAAATTAGTTTAGACCCAAACTACATATATGGTCATCGATTTATAACAAAGACAAGAAGACTATTTAATGAGAACAATAATCTTGACAAATAATGCTGGAACAACAGGATATCCTTATGGAAATAATGAAGATCAATCTTATTTCACACTGCCATATAATGATTAACTTAAAGTGGATCATATATTTAAATGTAAAAAGTAAAACTACAAAACTTCTAGAAAAAAAAAACAAGAGAACACCTGTGTGACCTTGGGATAAGCAGATTTCTTAGGTAGAACACAAAACACAATCCATAAAAGAAAAACAAAAAACTGGATTTTATCCAAATTAAAACAATTTTTCTTTGAAAGATGTTAAAAAAATAAAAAGGCAAGCCACAGACTGAAGCAAGATGTTCACAACACATTAGTTAGACAACAGTATATGAAGAATGTTTACAACTCAATAGTAAGAAAATAATCAACCCAATTAAAGATGAGTGAAAGATTTGAGAAGACACCTCAAGAAGATTTACAAATGGCTAATGTGCTCAAATCATTAATCATCATGGAAATTTAAAATAAACCACAATTAGATAATATACCCATTAGATGGTAAAAATTAAAGAGATTGATAATGCCTAGAGATGATAAGGATGTAGAACCTGAAGCTCTCATACACTGTTGATTAGGATATGAATGATATAACTATTTTTGAAAAAGAGTTTGGCAGTTTCTAGTGAAGTTAAACATATACCTACCATATAATTCATCTATTTTACTCCAAAGCATTTATCCAAAAAAAAAATTTTTCTTTATACATATAAGAATATATATTTTTATATATTACACATTTTTAATTTTTATTTATTTATTTTATATTTATATATAAATATATATTTACACATATATTTATATATAATATATATTTACATAAAATTTTATATACCGGTATTTATAGCAGCTTTATTTATAATATCCCAAACAGGAAACAACCCAAATACTTACCAGCTGGTGTGTATATAAAGATATGGTAAATCCTTATAACAAAGTACTACTCAGCTATAAAATGGAACCAACTGTTGATATATACAACAACAAGAATAGATCTTAAAATCACATTAAGTAAAAGACAACAGGTAAAGACAGTTTATAAAGCATAAACTTTACATAAAATTCTAGAAAATGGAAATTGATCTAGATTTACAAAGTAGAGCAGTAGTTGTCTGAGGACATGTAGCATGACAAATGGACAGCAAAGAGGAACAAAGAAACTTTGGGGGAGTAATTTCTGTATCTTGAATTTAGTTATATTTAAAAAAGTGTATCTGTCAAAGGCACGTGGGTGGCACAATTGGTTAAGTGTCTGATTCTTGGTTTCAGCTTGGGTCATGATCTCAGGTTCATGAGATGGAGCCCTGCCTGGGGCTCCATGCTCAGTGCAGAGTCCGCTTGACATTCTCTCTCCCTCTCCCCCTGCCCCTTCTGCTCATGCTCTCTCTGTCTCTCTCAAAATAAACAAACAAATCCCTAAAAAAGTATATCTGTCATATTTATGAAAACTTAGTATTTAAATGTGTATAGTTTATTGTATATACATTATACCTTTTTTGTTAAAAAAGTGATACGTGTGTGTAAGAAACCAACAAAGTAATAAGCAGGAGAAAATTGGGAAGAATAATGGTGAGGAAAAAACAATAAATAAAAGGATTAACCATCAAAACAAAACAAACAAAACAACAATTTGGAAATGGAAAACATTTTGCTCAATACATCATAAAGATTTGTAAAATATATACCGGAATCTTCTGTTGTCAATAATTTATAGTCATCTTTTTCCTTCTATATTAACTTAAATATTAATTTCCCTTTTTTGCCAAAATAATAAAACGATTTAAAAAATTTCTTACTTATCATTCAAGGCACCAACATGGTAAAGGGTTATTAGAGTTATTTTATAATATATGGCTCTATTCCCTTGGCCAAGTGTAGTCATTCTTAAGTTTGTATTGAAAATCATAAATTTGTACCACAGATAAGACCATGAATCCAGCAGAGAACACATTGTATCCAGTTTATAAATTTGTACACACAGAAGACAGTATTATCGTTGTAAAATATGTATAGTGGATCCACCTTTTCTCAGATCATGACATATTTACAAATTGTAATTTCCTCTAGAGATGTACTGTGACTAAATTACTGTCTGCTTTTGCTCCAGTGCCTAGAGGGGAAAAATGCATCTAATTCACCTTGGTTTAGATTGTGCTAGTGAAATATGTAAACTTCTTTTCCTGTGAATTTTATTCTCTGTGAACATCCAAGCAGATACAGGGAATTGATTTTCACCAGTACAGAATGCATAATCTGCAAACTTAAAAATGATATTAAATAAAAAACTGAATATTTTAGGAGAATCTTTACAGTAAGGTCACATTATCCATACACCAGCAAATAAGACTTGACAAAAATTCCTGTAAATTGGTGGGTATTGAAATTGCTACAACAGGAAATCATGAATATGTAATTACAGCTATGAGTGTCTTTTTATTTACTGAGGCCTACCGTAGTTTTGATATTTAGCCACTAAATTAGTTGCACATTAGACATAGATTCAATACATATGGATTGTAACTTTACAGGAAAAGAACGTATTTGGTTTGGGAGAGAACTTCCATATGATTGATTCCCTACGTTGCAGTGATTCACAGAATTTTACAAAGGAACTCAGGAGATTGCTTATTCAAATTCCTACTCTCTCCCAATCCCTGCATTGCTAGAATGTCTTCTATAACATGACAAATACATTAATTCATCATCTGAACTAACACTTCTGGTGTTGGAGAGCTAATGCAGTTAACATTTATTGAGTGCTTTTCATGTGCCAGACAATAATATATTTTTTAATAGTCATTAACACTGATAGAGCTCATACAACAAAGTACTTTACAACATCCTAACTCATTTATTCTTCCAAATACCCTGTAGGATGTGTGGTATTATTAACACCATTTCACAAATGATGAGACAGCTAGAAACTGGGATGGCAGGGATTTAAATTGAGGCAATCTGAGTTCAGTGTCTGTTTTTTTATCCACTATATTTTCTCATACTATACTATGTGCTTCCACATATATCTTTTAATTCACACAATAATATCACACTCACTGGACACTACTGTGTCTAATGTACAGAATACAAGACTTAGAATGAGAATACCAATATTTGAGACATGAATTTCCCACTTGCTGTATGATCTTGTACAAACTACTTAATCCCTCTTAGCTTGGTTTCCTTAACTGCGATATGGGAACAGCTGCTGCTTTGCCTCTCAGGAAAGTTGTAGAAGTTTAAGCACACAGCAGGTGTTAAAACACATCGAACCTTAAGAGCTATACTAACTTAATATAGCTTTTTAATTAATTGTTTGTTTACAGCACAGTCCATGCAAATAACCCTAATTGTTCAAATTGTTTTTCTGAACAGAACTTTCTCCCAGGGACCATGATGAAATTCTATTATTTCTTTTCAAAGATTAAGAGCAGTCAAAGTTTTATACTAAAGACTTCATCTTCTTTATAGTCTCTGATTTGAAAAGCTGTCCAGTGTTAAGTATAATACTCCAGATATGGCATGACCAGTACAAAGTATTATTGATTTGTTCAATTATTTATTTTGTATTATATTATAGACATCCATCAGTTGTTCTGGGTAACACATTTATGGTAATAAAATCTAAGTTCTTAAAATTTTTGGCAGTCTTGTGTCAGAGATAATGGATTTTGAACTTGGTGCCAACTGAAAAGTAAAGTTTTATTTCATATGAACTGCTTATTTAAAAGCTAAGCATAGTTTTATCCTCACAGATAGTGGTTTGGATGGTAGGAAAGTATAATTGTAGGAAGGATCTGTGCAGATTCTCAATTTTATTCTGGATACAGAGTTCTCTTTTCTTTCTTTTTTTCACTCCCATAAGCCTAAGTTTGGTCATAACAATTTGAATTACAGAAATCTAAATAACTCCAAATATTCTTTGCATTAACAATAAGTAGAATGACTACTCATCTAGTCCTCTCTCTAACAGAGGCAGTGGTACTTATGTACAGGATCTTCTACTGCCTTCCAACCAGTGAACCATGAAAAGCAATAAAACATCCTAATTTTATAGGCTATCCTTTGTGTATTCTTCCATGTATAATGCCTGACCTAGAGTCAAGGGAGAAAGAGAGGAGGTACATTCTATTTCTTACAAGGACAGCGATAAAATTCTATTTTTAAATGGCTTGTCTACAAAGACTGTACTTAGTGATAAACCATTTCACTTTCTTTTCCCTCCTTCTGCAATAATATACTATTTTCTTTAATATTTTATTCTTTGCAGTTCTAGTGGGAAAATGTTCATTATGCTATCCTGTAACTGTATTGAGAAAAAACATCTCTACAGCTTACATTTAATTTTTTGGTAAAGTTTACAATAATCGCTACTCAATATACAGAATTGCTCACTAAACCAAACTGAGTTTTCTGTGAGGTCTTAATAATTAACAGTAACACCAGACTTCTTTCATGCCATTAAAAACAGGGCTCACGTGATGGGAAGAGGGTATCTGAAGTGGGGGCTAAATGTTTGACTGCAAAAGATGAGGAAAAGTCTCAGCTGAACTATTTAGGCTTATTCTCCTGATAAAGGTAAGGATTCACACACACACACAAAAAGTTACACTATTATAAAACCACAATGAAAATGGTGCACACAAATAGGTGAGAACATCTTAAAAGTCTTGTATCAGTTCCAAATAGCTATTAGCTCTGCTATCAATTGGATGATAATATTCACCTTGTATTAACTGAAATGTTAAGAAATAGAACTATTTGTGAAAAAACATATAGTATATCAAAATAGCAGAAATTAACTTAAAATATGACAGTATGTTTAATAGTATAATTAAAAGGGCGAATCCTTTAAAAAAAACAACTATCATGTGCCAGTAAAGATGAAAAAACAACTCAGTTTTGTGTATGTGGCAAACAGAATAAGGGCTTCATGCCCCAGTCCTGGGAATCTGAGAATATGTTACTATACATGGCAAAAGTGCTTTGCAGATGTGATTGAAGTGAAATATTTTGCGATGGGGAGGTTATCCTGGATTATCTGAGTGGGCCTGATGTAATCACAAGGGTCCTTTCAAGGGAAAGAGGGAGGCAGGAAAGTGAGAGAAGGTGTGAAAGCAGGCTGGGGTGATGAAATTGCTGGCTTGGAAGGTGGAAGGTGCTAAGTAGGAGCCAAAGGAAGGAACAGATTCTCTGCTAGCATCTCCAGCGGGAACCAGCCTGCTAACACCTGATGGGAGCCCAGTAAGCCTCATTTTGGACATCTGATCTCCAGAACTCTAAGAAAACAAATTTGTATTGTGTTAACTCACTAAGTTTCTAATACTTTGTTATAGCAACAGTAGGAAACATATAATGCAACATGTGAGTTTTATTTTAACGGTATAATATAAATTCATTGACTACTAAAACAATCTCAGTATTCTTCCTAAGTCATAAATATGATAATTTTAAATATTGAAAGAAAATGCTTTTATATTTGGGCATGAGCTATGAGTTTTGGATCCCTTGGAACATTAAGAATGTCCTATTAAAATTCTTAATTACTGAACTAGATGTTAGCTCTGCAGATGACTGCCTCTACCTCAACTTCTTTAGTAGTAGCGATATGAGTTAGCCCTTCCAATGATAACAGCTATATTAATAATTCTATAGTCAGGAATTCTCAGTCATAATGTTGCAGGATTGTAGCGCTCTTGTCTCATAGAGTCAAAGAATGAATCTCTTCAATACAAAAGGATGAAGTGAAGTGAAAGTTTATTAAGTGAAGGTGAGAGCAGAATGGAAATAAAAAAACCTCTCTAGAGTGAGAGGGGTCCTGAATGTGTTGCCACTGAGGGCTTTCAGTGGCGGTCTTCTATTGAGAACTGACTGGGAAGCTCGTGGCCTTGAGATTCTTGTGTCTTGGTTTGTTCCCTTATCTCTCGTTTCCCTCTGTCTCAGCATCTCCGCCTGCCAGGAATATTCTGGAACCCAGTCAGGCCCATCAGGGGCCCCCATCTCTCCTGCCTAGACCTTAACCCCTTCCTTACTCCGGGGAGGGGACCTGTGGGCAGGAATTGCTGTCTGGGATTGTGAGGAATGACTGATTGTATACTTTTTAATTAGTGGGGGTGAAGGATAGCACAAGTCTCCATGGAATCTGGAAGCAAGGCTTTCAGGAACTTGAGGGTCCAGCTGCTGCAGAGATCAAGTTACTTTTAAACATTAAGGTAGCAAGGCAGCTATACATTCCTTGAAGAAGGTCACACTGTGCATGTTTCAGGTATCTATCTATCAGTGGGCTGCAAACTCTAAGTCTGTGACATGTAATTTTAATTTAAGCTACATTTCTTTTTTTTTTAAAGATTTTTTTTTTTTATTTGACACAGAGAGAGAGATTACAAGTAGGCAGAGAGGCAGGCAGAGAGACAGGGAGAGGAGGAAGCAGGCTCCCTGCTGAGCAGAGAGCCCGATGAGGGCCTCGATCCCAGCACGCTGAGATCATGACCTGAGCCGAAAGCAGGGGCTTTAACCCACTGAGCCACCCAGGCGCCCTTAAGCTACATTTCTTTTGTCTTTGTTTCCCACATCAATAATATAATGTCAGGAATTCTAGATGTGTAAATTGCTTCTCCTTCAAAAATTGGTTTTTTTTGTAGGGTGCCCGGGGTCCATTAAGCATTGGACTATTGGTTTTAGCTCAGGTTGTGCCCCGTAGGGCTTCGCACTTAGCAGAGTCTGCTTGGGACACTCTCTCCCTTTCCCTCTCCCTTTCCCCCTGCTCTCTTTCTCTCAAATAAATGAATAAATCTTAAAAAAAAATTTTTCCCCATCAAACTACAGTCAGAAGCCAGAAGAAACCAGACATAATAGCAATCAGTTTAAAGTATTAGAAATTTTAAATGAAGGGTCTAACTCTGAGATTTCACCATAATTGCAAATATTTCACTTTATGTTTTGTAGACCCACAGCTCTGAGACATTTTAAAACTGTATTATAGTCTAGTACTGCCAAGAGGCTTATGAGATATTTAATAAACATCTTGAAACCCATTTACACTAGCACATTTCAATGAAACTATTTCCAGTAAAATAGAATGTGATAGAATTGATTGCACTGCTGAATGTAAATAGCATTTCAGGTTGGAGTTAAACCTCCCATGAAAGATTAAGAACAAGCACCTTGTCAAACTTTGCTATTAAGGATCATATTTAAAAATGTGTCGTGCATGATTTATTTTACAGGAAAGTGAATGTTAGCATATCGTAGGACTGTAAACGGTATTTGTTTGTGTACACCGTAAAAAAAATCCTTGACTATAAAGCCTCCTGGATTATTAGATATACATCAAAAATATTTTCTTGTCAATAAATTTTGACATGCGAGATGTTGGTATTAGCTTGACATCTTGTTCGTTGATTTATTTTTAAGTTTTTACAAGATAAGAAACATGCTATATAAAACTTCACAATTCTTAGTTGACCATGGTTACATTTTTAAATAAAATAATTCCCTTTTATGTGTATAAAAGAACTAAATAAAATTACATCTATCAAATTTTTGGAAATAAAATTATTTAACAGCCCAATTGTCTTCAAAGCAATTTTGTTATTTATTTTGTTTATCTGCCATGTTGGGATCTAAACAAATAAGTAAATGGATGGCACCTGACTTGTATTATCTGATATTTTTAAATTTATAAAACTAGACCATTAAAATATTGAGATTTTGATACCAGATCAAAGTCTATTTCATTCACAGGTATTTAAAAATGTGTTCTGATTAATTGAAGAAAAACATTTAAAACAACATGATAGCTTATAGGTGATGTGGAGAACAAAGGCAAAAGAAAAGTAGATAACATTAAATTTCCTTATAACCTGCAGCCCATTAACAAACACTTCAAGCAGAGTATAACATTCCTCCAGGAACGCCAATATTAATGTTAATGCCTTGCTAGAGGTAAAAACAACCTTAGTTTGACAATCTCTAGGCCTCCAGGATCCTATGAATGTACTTTGGCATATGACAATCCTTTCAGAAACTTCCCTTGTCTTTACCTCCCCCAGCTTCATAATATATAATCAATTGCTCCTCACAATCCTGAGACAGCCCTTTCTGCCCACAGGTCCTGTCCCTGTCCTTTAATTAAAAACACTCTTTTTCACCCAAAAACATCTCAAGAATTCTTTCTTCACCATTGGCTCCAGATGCCAATATTTCCACATCAATAGTTATGCACAAGGATAAAGTGGCCTTTTCTTGCTATTCCTATGAATACTAATACCACCACAATTTCAGCTCCATTGTGGGTGTGGAGGCTGACTTCAAAACCTTAGGAAAGATGTGTATTGCTTCATCCTACAGTTCGTCAGCTACTGACATTTGGCTTCCCAGCATGTATGCAAGATCCACAATGAGAAGGAATATTGGTTGTTATGTGACAGATATATCTCAAGAAATAGTTTCCATGATTTTTATTTGTTATTTACTCTTTTAAAATTTCTAGGGAGCGCAACACAAATGGTACTTGATGACAAGATGAGGATAAATGCCAGAAAGAGCAATTTGGAATTATTAATGTAACTGTATAAGAAGCATTGAGTCAGAACATAGAGAGATTCTTAAGTCACCTAAGAACTCCAAGTCATGACCTAGATGTATTTAAGCTCTTCAAATTACCTCAGACCTTCTTTTAAATATTCCTTCAATAAATATGTATAAAGCAGGCACTGCCTGAGAAGCTAGGAATGTCACAATGAAGAATACAGATGTGAACACTTGACCTTCAGGATTACCTTCTAAGAAGAGAGGCGATTAACAACATAAATAGGTCGAGTATTCTGTTAAGTGCCATAGATGTTGCAGCAAACAGTGCTGGCTGACGCAGGCTCCTAATAGTGCCTGGCTTTCATTGTCTGAGCCCACATTTTAGGGTTTTTATGAGCTGACCATTGAGAAGCAGAAGCATAACAATCAGTATTATCTACTTATTTGTGAAAATAATCCTACAATCTAGAAGAATTTCATAAAACTCAGAAAGAGTATTATTTTTACTTACCTGAGCAAAGCTTTTCTGGAGGAAAGAAACATCTTTATTAAATTGTGTTTATCATGTGGGAAATACGATGTTAGGGTTTGAAGCCAATGGCCAAGAAAGAATTCTTGAGACATCTTTGGTGCAAAATGGTGATTTTATTAAAGCATGGGGACAGGATTGGTGGGCAGAAAGAGCTGCAATGGGGTCATGAGGAATGGGCCATTGTATACTTTCAAGTTGGGAGGGGGTTAGGGATAGCATGAGTCTCTAAGGAATTTTGGAAGCAAGTTTTCCACGACCTTGAGAAAGCTAGCTATTGTTGGGAAATGGTTATGTATTTATTTGACAGAGAGAGAGAGAGATCATAAGTAGGCAGAGAAACAGGAAGAGGGAGAGGGGGAAGCAGGCTCCCAGCTGAGCAGAGAGCCCGATGCAGGGCTTGATCCAAGGACCCTGAGATCATGACCTGAGCCTAAGGCAGAGGCTTAACCCACTGAGCCACCCAGGCGCCTCAAGGAAATGGTCATTTATTACCATCTAACAAAATCTTAGGCATGAGACATTTCAGATGTAAATCAGTGGGCCATATGTGTGGGGGATGATTGCTAAAACATATCTTGGGGTGTTTAGAGATAAATGAAGTTTCCAAAGGAATTTTTATGTGTTTTATATGTTAAAGTAGACTTACAGGATCCTGGTGGTGGTGGTGGGGTGGAGGTCAGGCTAGGATTGCCTTTTGCCCTTAGCAAAATATTAACATTGAGGCAGTTGCGTCCCTAGAGGAAGGTCACCCTGCCTGTTTCAGGGACTTGTCAATGGGCTATAGGTAGTATGGAAATTTAATTATTTTTCTTCTGCCTTTGTTTTCCACATTATTTAAATTTAAAATTAACTGTGTTTTTGTTTTCTCAAAATCTGGGGAAAAAACTAGTCTTCCATTTGTAAGTACTATAGTTATGTCACCTCAAAGACAGTTTACTTAGGAATTGGTAAAAATGTATTTATTTATATCACATATAAACATGTATTTATTTTATACATAATTTTATACCAAGCAATAAACATGCTGTGTCATGTAGAGGCCAAGGGCAGGCCACCCCAAGATGGGCCACTTTAGCATGAAGATTATGGTGACCTTCCCCCCACCAACTACCTCAAAAAAATTAAGATAACTACATTAGAGGGATGGCAGACAAGGTGGAATTTTCAAAGTCTCCTTGTTAAAATCCCTCTCTATGTCCCATTGATTCTGTGGGGCCCAGCAAACATTTACTAAACACTTACCATTTTTTATCTTCCTGTGAATTGTATTCACTCCGTTTGAAGTCCCAGACCCCCTATGCACTTCTCCCTAATTTAGAATGACGTATCTACCTCATTTTACCTGTCTGTGGGATTTCATGTCTGTGTAGATTTTCCATATGTAGGAAATTAAATTTGATTTTCTTTTGTTGATCTGTTTCATGTCAATTTGATTCTTTGTCCAACTAGAAAAATCTTAGAGAGAGGAAAGCTTCTTCCTTCCCAATAGTACTTGTAATAACAGCTTTCAGTTAGTTACCTATCATTGCCCAGGTGCTATTGTCTCTGACTGAAGTGCTTGCAAGCTGGAGTTTTGCAGCAGGCATTCTCATGTGGTGAGCTCACTTATCTCTGCTAGTGAGGTTTCCCCCGTGGCAGGGGTTCAGACCAGTGTCTTCTAGTGGACATCCTGTCTTCATCACCCAGGGAAATGACAGATCTTTACCAATACCCTCAAAACTAAGTTGGAAGACAGTGTATTTTCTGTCCTTATAAGTATCCTGATTAGTTATTATCGCTCTTTTAGTACAACGTACAGCAAAAATAAAACAAAACCCCCAAAACTCAAAACCCAAACTAGAATAAACAAAAACAACACCAGCAACAACAGCAAAAAACAATAAACACCCAGATCAGGAAAATTTCCTCAGATCTGTTCTAGATCCTCAAAGATTGGGACATCATCTCATTTTGGAAGTGAACTGATTGAAAAAGTGAAATCTGTAGTTGGTGAGTAAAAACATATACTATGTGTATTTTAGGTAAGAGAAAAACAGTTTTAAGAGGTGACAGAATTTTGAAAGTGCCTAGTGAGATAATAAGTTAGAAAAATTTTTATCTCCTGATAGAAAATTTCTATCTTTTAATCGCCAGTGATAGGTCAATTTGTCTCTCTAAAGTTATTAGAAATGTCACAGGTATTAGAAGTGTGTCAATCTGGGTTCCTTTTTATCATCCATTCTGGGGTATATTTGTAGGCGTACCAAGATCCCAATTTAAAGACATTTCTTTTATATATTATTCTTTCACTTGAAAGTCTCAATATATATGTGTTACATTATGTAAAATTTTCTTCCAGATTATTTTGTAATATTTTTTTGTAATTTTCTAAATTTCTCTGATAACGTTTTACTGCCATAAATTTGATGTCCATGGGTTTGACTGCCAGAATAAATTATCTTTAGTGTATGATTTTTGTATTCTGGATTTAAGTCTTTGAAAGAATTGTTTTTCTGGGGCACTTGGGTGGCTCAGTTAAGTGTCTGCTTTCAGCTTACGTCATGATCCCAGGGTCCTGGGATTTAGCCCCATGTCAGGCTCTCTGCTCAGAGGGGAGCCTGCTTCTTCCTCTCCCTCTGCCCCTCCCCCTGCTTGTGCTCTCTTACTCTCTCTCTCTCTCTAATAAATAAAATCTTAGAAAAAAATAATTGTTTTCTTATTCTTATACTCTCTGTCCTATTCCTTTCTTCCATTTCTGGAAATTAGTTTTAAAACAAATCGTATTCCTTTCCCAGGATTCAGAGTTGTGGATTTTAAATGAGTACCATATATTCAATTCTTAAAAGAGCAAGGCAAAAAGAGGGGGAAAAATCACATAAGAGTGAAAAATGATAAATTTTAAACTTTAGATGAAATACTTTTCATAATTTTAAAAAATTCTAGGTAGCAACTTATCGTATTGTCAGGGAGCAAAAATGTCCTGTCCCCTTCAAAGTCCTTCTAGCTGGGCTAAGAATGGAATTGACATGAGATAAATTAACAAGAAAAAATCAAATTTAATTTCTTATGTAGGGGGAATCTGCACAGATAAGATGTTTCAAAGACAGGCAAAATGGACATTCTGAACTAAGGAGATTTTATTTTGAACTAAGGAGAAGGGGTAAGGGTCTGGGACTTCAAAAGGTAAAAGTGAAATTCACAGGAAGATGAACAAGGATGAAATGTTTGGTAAACAAATGTTTCCTGGGCCACTCAGAAACCATGGGACAAAGAGAACTTTGATCAAACTTAAGCCTTACCAGGTAGGTTCCTCCCTGGCTACCATATTACCGTACCTAGCATACATTTCCTAGTATTATGTAGTTCTTTATAGTGATAGCTCTTTTCCTGTAACAGGTCTTCTATCTACATATTTTTAGGCAGTTGTCAGGGAGGTAAAAGACCTCTTCCTAAATCTGATGGGTTTTGATGGCCTTTTACTCAAAATAATCTTTATGCCAAAGTGGCCCTCTTTGGGTAGCCTGCTGTTGGCCCCAACAGTATTAATACTTTAAAATTAATATAGGACTAATGAGTGTTAAGAAAAATTAACATCTTAAAGAAAATGATGATAATGGAATTTTTTAAAAAAGGCAGAAATAATGAATAATGAATTCCAAAAACATGATGGCAATCTTTGTCCTCTATGTGTTGCAACATGTAAAACTTTGGGGTCTAAGTAGCAAGAGAGACCAGGTCTGTCTGCTTTTCCTTCTCACACTGGCACATACACAGCTAAGGCCTATGGTAGATCATCGGTGATCAGCGAGAATAAGCTCTAAGTTTGGATATCCTCCAGGTGCCTAACCACCACATCAGATTAGGTGGCCAGCAAAGTTCCCGACTGGTTCTTCTTAACTGCTCAAGTGTTCTTGACCTATGGCAGGCACAATTTCCCACATATACTTAGAAATAACTCATGGAGGTTAGCAGCTGCCAATTTTTGCTAATTTTCAGACCACCAATTAGTTTAGATTGTTTTGCATACAAAGCTCTCAGATGCCTTAAATTTTTTCTTTGTTTTAATATACCTTCTTCTACTTCTTACAATGGGACAAATGGCCTGCCATGCTATATAAACAAACTAAAATCTGAACTCCAAGTAGGTATTTTTAATTATTGCCTAAATTACTTATATTTTTTCAACTTCTTTCTCACATTTGGTGTGTGAATTATATCTCCTCTTAATTTGGAAAAAAATATTATCACTCTTATTATAAGAAATAAAACTAAGGACAAAAAGATAACATGTTTTTCATTTTGAGGAAATCATCGAAGAGAAGAAAAGAGTCACTAACTGTAAAATACAATGAGAAGTAGTTAAATTTTAACTCCATTGGGATTCAATTTAACGAAATTCCTTCCAGATTTGCTAATTTATCTCTTAGTACTATCAGTAGTTAGAAATAGTGTAGAAAAATAAATGGAATATCTGCTATTTTGGTCAAAGGCATAATTTTTGTTCAGAAAGAAACCAGAAGCAAAGTTAGTCTTCAGCCCCACGACTGTGACAAAATCAGACAGAAGTGAAATGATTGATTCAGTGTTTTGCTGCACCACGGCACCCGGAAGGCACATCTTTGCACTGTAAAGGGAATTCTAGGCTGCAGGGAGATCAAAACCTTGAGGGCCAAACTAATTTTTGTTGTGATTATATAGATCCTAATAGTAAGAAGGGGCTATTCAGTTTTGGGGCAGAATTTCAGATTTTAGTCACTGTGTTGTTTATTCTCTGCAGAAATGTTATATTTATTATTTGGATGAGTCTCTTGCATTGATGAGTTTCTGATTTCTTGGGAGATGTGAATTGATTTAGAGAAATGCTAACCAGCATGCTACTGGCAGAAAAATATATTTTGGTTATTTAAAAGGCATTTATTGAGTTCTAACTTTCAGAAGCACATCATGTTACTCTGGGGCAAATACAATAGAATTTTAAGTCCTGTTTTTTGTTCTTCATGACCATATTAACATGTATTCTTGAAGTAATGTGCAAATGTCATAAAGCCACAAATCTAGAACTTGTAGCAATTTATTACAAAGCGATGATCTGAGAATAAAGTAATTGTCTTCATGTTAGGTGATGAATCCTTTAGGAAGCTAGAAGTTGAGTCAAGCTTGGTTTTGAAGGACACATTTGAGGGTAACGATGAGGTAGAGTAGGAGCGGACCATAACAGTGAAACACACATGACATGGTGATATTTTCATAAGGATCAGTTCCTTTTTAAGTACTGATATTTTATTATAAATGTAGATACTAAACAGATAGACCAGTTACATAACTTCATATACCCTATTAAAATTATAAAAGCACTAAATCCATTTATTTTTTCCTTTTATTCATCCGAATTTTTATAAAATTAAATGCTGGTTAGTAATTATATCCTAGCAATTAATTTCACAATTAACAGAGCAGATTTTAAGTTAAAAGATTATTTATAATCACATAAGTTTTTAAAATATTTGGATTTGGGGAGAAGAAATGCTGAATGAAAGTATGTTAGGAAATAATGAACAGATTAGGAAAAAATCAACTGAAGTGTGTCCTTAAGAAATTCTGGAGAAACACACTATACTGTCTTATAATAAGCTAATCAAACTTACCCATTTCATGCAGCATACCCACTTCATGTCAGGAATTCAACTTCTTTCTTTTAGTAATACCATGAACACTTATTTCGGAGCACACAGCATGTTGAGGCCAGCACCTCTATTGGGATAGAATGTAACAATCTCTACCTAACATATCTGATTATGTATTTTCCTAAATTAAAGAAAAAAAACTGACAAAAACTAAATGCAAATCTGTTTCATGGAATGTTTTCATCCATAGACCAACTTTTAAAACAACAACTACCCATACTAATCCTGCTGTTACTATTGCTACCTAAGAAATAATTCTGTCTCTATTAGAAAATAAATTTGAGACTTTCTGAGTCACCGCATTTCTAGCAAATATGCCATTGTCACTGTTTCTTCACAAATAGGGCCTATTTTACCATTGTATGATAACAAAGAGTAACAGATGAAAATGTTCCCACCGAGACAAAAACCGGGGTAGAAAATTGTAACTGTTTAATGCACAATGGCACTGTGCTTATAAAGGGAGACTGACTAATGCAAGTATGAATTTTTATTCTTTTTTCCCAAACCATGTATCAAGTGAAGTTCCTATAGGCACTCTCTTCCTTCTAATAGGATTATGTATTGCTATTTCAGCTTGCTCCTTCCCTTAAGAGAGATGGTATATAACCTTTCCCCAGTCCCTTTGTACTCTTCACACCGCATGTTCAACCTCTCTGTGGCTGTGACTCCTATTACTGCTGAGGACACTGGTGGGGTAGAGCACAGAGCAGCAAGCCCAGACTGTGGTCTTGAGACCAGGAGTGGGAAAGGAATATTTTAACGAGTGCATTCACTGTAAGCTGAGCCTCTAGATTCAACTTCAACAATTTCTGACAGTTTTGACAATGAAGGAGTAGCTTGACATTTTCTTCTTGGGTACATAAGTGCCATCTATCATCCCAGTTGTCTAGTGATTTCAAGAGCTGCAAAGGAGAGGCTGAAGTGTTCTGTCTATGGAACACATCTCAGGTTAGAAAACTGAAGATCAAGTAGTGTCAAACAGAAATGGGATTTTTCTGCAAAAGTCTGGAAAAGTAAGAGGACATATGCCAAATGCGAATTTAGAAAGATGAACCTCACCAAAGTAAATAACATTGGAATTTATAAAAATTCGTAGGATTTGAAGAAATTATTCAAGGGATTTCATCATCTGAGGGGAATTACAAAAGATTATCTCTAATTTTGTGAATGTATTCATATAACTTTGAGTCACTTTTGAGATTGAAAATTTATACCTGGAAGGTAGAATTTAAATCTATTTAGCTGTTCACTTTTCAAAGCACCTATGTCCAAAATGGATCCCATTTCTAACTATAATGGTTATAGTAAATTTAACAAATTACTTGACCCCTTTGTATCCCAAATGTAACATCTGGAGACCAGGGGTAATTATGATACTAGCTTGAATAATTACTTTGACATTGTTTATGTAAATTGCTTAGAAAATGCCTGCTCCATAAGTACCCTATATACATTAGCTACCACTTTTATTATAAACCAAAGCATATTTTTCATAGTAAACATAGTTTAAATAATTTACATGCATTCCATATTTGCAAATCAGTGATTGGCAGAAGCTCATATAGTGTGTTTATTTGTTTCCATTTTGAGCTTTATGGTTGTTTGAACAGGCTTTTAGATCTAAGCTTCTTAGGTACCTAGATGTTAAAACTCATAATTATTTTGTTAGGAGTTAGTTGGACAGTTAGGTAATCAGGGCCAGGGCCCCTAACAGAAAAATATGGAGTCAGAACGGCTAAGATAAAATAGCACTGACATCCTGTTCTGCAGCTTAGACGGAGCACACTAACATTCTGCTTTGTAGTCCTTGCAAAAATGACTTCAGCAAGATGTCCTGAAATAAGACAATTAACCACAAAGCATTTGTCACTATCACTGGCAAGGGGAAGTTAAGACATAAGCCCCCAGAGGTCAGCAAAAAAAAGTCATCAGCACAGAGTCATTAACCTGATAGGTAGATGGATACGTGACCAAAGCCGTGACGGGCATGGCTCAGCACACCCTGATTGCTTAAGAAAGTTCCACAAAAGAGCTCATAAAAACCCCTAAGCTTAGAAAGTCCAGGGGCAACCCACTCGGGCCCCCTTCCTCTCTGGGAGCTTTATACTCTTGCTCAATAAACTTTGATCTGCTGCCCACCACTCTTCACCTGGTCTACCTCTTCATTCTTTGAAGTGGCATGACCAAGAACTGTGGGCACTAAGGGGACAAAAATCCTGTAACAATATGAAGCAAAATACATGAAATGTGGGTAACAATAATTCCTCCAGTCCTTTTCTATCTATATGTCATCCAAAGTATTTTTTGTCCTAGTTCGTTTTTTGGCATGTGATACGTTTTCTGAAATTAAAGAGGTATTAAAAGGAGCCAAATAGATGCCAAGACCCAGGCATGCCATTCTTCCTTTATTTCAAAGAGGAGGGAACAAGAGAGGGGAAATAGAATGTCCCAGCTAGCTCTCCATCATGAATTCCATCATCTCAAAAGAGGCACAGAACAAAATTAAAGTTTTCAAAAAATAAAACAAAATGCCTGGAGGATCTCTTTTTGCTAAGAGAATACTTCTTTCCTAAGCATGGTTATTAACAATGGCGATTATTAAGTTCTGCCAGAATAGAGGCTAAAACTTACCAGTCTCATGTGGGAAAATAAGTTTAAGTACCATAAATAAAAGACCTATGACTTTTGCTAACAGAAATCATGCCTGAATAAAAGATTTACTCCAGCATAGATGTAACAGTAGAGGATGTAGAAGATCCTTTGGGTGCCACTTGAGAAAGCAGCTGGACTCTATTCTGGTTCTCTTTGAAGTTTGCTTTCAGGCAAGCACCAGATGGATTGCACATTACATAAGATTTTGTCTGGAACATTTCCTGATGTCATTGTCCAGAGATTTTCTTATGAGCTTTTATGATAGCAATTTTGAACTGGAATTTCTGTTAGGAACAAAGAATTTTTATAATTTCTATATTGATTCTGGCAGCCTGCCCCCCCTTCTTTAAATTGTAATTACCTCTTTCAATTACTTTATTTTAGGAGTAGAACATAGATTATCTAATAGGTTGGCATTGTGTTTAGAATTTATAAAAGATACTAAAATAACAGCATCCATTACAACAGAGTATTTATTGCTTGGAGAGTGATAGAGTCAAATGGCATTGATTTCTGGCATAATGTACTATGACCCTCATCCATCTGTTCAGGACCCAATGCAGAAATCAATATAATCTTTTCCTGGGGAAGCCCAAGGCATTCTTCGCATTTAGACATAGGGCTTCCAGATTGCAAATGTGATTAAAAAATAATCAAGGCCTTCCAGAAGCTTAATTTTCCAACATACCCTAAAAAGTTCTCCCTGAGAAAGAGCTCTTTCTGATCAAATTTTGTTATTCAGTTTACTTCTTTCATTCTTTGCAATTCAATTATAGTACAGTTTCATTGATTATATCTCTTAAGACTCCCAGCTGAATTCAAGTAAAAGTGCATTTTCAGACTTGTTTAAAATCTACCGCTAGTACAATAGGACTACTCTTAAAGTATCAATAAATATTTATGGTAGAATATTTCAAGGTTGTTAGGAAACTGTCTGTCTTCAGCTTTGGGCAGCAGGGGGGATCTGTATGCTTTAAGAAATTGTCTAAAACCTTATAAGTTTTGCTATTGTTTCGAATGTACCTAAAATTAATACTATTTTTTTCTTGGACTGAAAACAAAAACTCTTAACTTACTAATATATTAAAAATGTCTGAAAAAGTTTATTGTGCTAAAATGATCTCATGTTTGCAAAATCCTGAGAATCTGAAATGTAGCTTTTGCTTTAGCAGTTAAAAAATCAAGACAAATTTTTTTCACATGATTCTGAAAGGACTACATGGCCTGAATCAAAGAAAGTTGAAGTTTCATTGAAAGTGGGAGGAAGTGGTGTTCGCTCCTTCATATGGTAAGGTCATAACAGATTTTATTTTCTTCTCTGCCCTAAGTGGTTGTTAGGAACATGACTTTTGTAAAAGTTGGCGATAGTAATTCCCTTAGTATATTTTCTGTCTGTGCTTCAAGGCTTTTTCTGTCCTGGTGCAGCTTTCAGAGTTTATATCAGGGTTTCTAGAAGAGTTATTATGCAAAAGTGTATAGATAAGGAAATAATGTTGGTTAAAGAGCTGAATTCTTTGCAAATAGATTCACGATGAACTTGGTGAAGTACTTATTATAGAAAACTTTGAAGAAGATAAATTCTGGCTATGTAAAATTTTCTGTAAACAAATAGTCTGTGTCAAATAAACGATAACCCAAGAAAAATGCAGAGTTGCCAATGATACATATAACCTATGTTATGAGTACTTTGCCTATTTGAATTAGCATTTGTTCCACTTAGCGTGCATTGACATCACTATTGTCCTTGATGTTAAAAAGGTTGTAGTATACTTGGGGATGATGCCAGTTATCTGAAAATTGATACAGTATATTCTCATTATTTGAAGTAGTTAAGCTTCATAAAACCACTGTGAACACTGAATTAATGAATGTTGAATCATTGTTCCTAGCAGAAATACAGAGTTAAGTTCCTGTGAGCCTCTGCTCACAAAATTTTTATCATCTGATCAATACATAACCTTGCTTTGTGTATATTTCTGTTTAAAGACACTTTATATATAATATTAATTCTTTAACAGTGCACTTGAAGGCAACAGCATTATAATGTATGCCTTGAATGAATCTTATTGAACACATTTTTTCCATAAGGCGCATCATAGCTTGATTGAGCTTGGAAAACTAGACAGCACCTAAGCATCACACTTGGGGACCATTTTAAATAGCGAAATCACCAATAAAAACCTCAAAATGTGAAAAAAAAATGGCTCGAAGGCCATCAAAAAACATTTGTTTATAAGATGAGCACTAAAACAACTAAGTAGAGCATTCCTTTGTTTGACATCAGCTAGGAATGCCTAAAGCTAGTGACTTAAATTTTTCATTGCTCTGTGCATGGCCATAAATGATCTAAAAGTACTTTGAGTACTGATTTTAGGATTACAAATAAATTCTAGCAAGGAGATGAATTCCCAATTCACAAATGGAGAATTTGCAAATAATGAGGATTAACTGTAATTGGATAAATTCTAATAGTTTTTTTTTCCCATTATATATTTAGGTTCTGCATAGAATGCTATCTTAATAGTTGTAATCTGACTGTTATAAACAAAAGTCTCCAGTGCAGCATTTTTATCATAGAGTTGAAAACCAGAGCTAACAGAGATCCTTATTTTACTATATTGTATTAAATGACTCTAAGTAATTAAACTAGGCAAATTGTCCACTAAGCAGTTAGAGAAAAACTACTTTCTTGCAGAAAATTCTCTTAATTCAACCATATTTTAGAATACTACTCAAAGATTTTAGTTTTATGGGAATGAATATACATTTGGATCAATGAAAAACTTAATGGACCATGAAAAGCTTGTTAAGAAAAAATGAAAATTGCCAGAACTATGTATCTTCTACCAGAAAAAGGACTAAATTGATCCACATGAAGAATAAATAAGATGGAAGTTTTTCCACAGTTAAGTTGATATTACAAATATGATCAAATTGACAGTAACTAAAAATTGTTTCCATCTGTTTAGTAGCTGATGATTAATCTTTTAATGGTATGAATTCACTTTCTAGTGGACAGGTGGTAGGGAGTTAAAAGATTATTTGTGAACGGACCAACCGATGCTAACTGCCAGCTTTGAACAAGCCAAGAATTGAAAAAGAATAGGATCATGTTAATTTTTTTTCAGAGGAAGGTTAAAACACACTGGTGAGTGGCATCTGAGTTCTTTTCAATGTTATCATAAATGTAAAGAGTTTTACTCAAGCAGGTTATTTATTAGACTAAAATTTTTCAAATGATTTAAAATATATAAAGTATTTTCTGTGGATTCAGGCATTGGATGCAGAAGGCATCACTAATTGTTACTAAGCCAAGAACTGTTTATAAGCAACCCTCTGTTTTATAGTTTGGATAAAGAGTGGGGTTTTCTATCTAACTCTAAGTACTTGCTTAATAGATTAGCTAGTAGGTATAAGCTGATGATCCAATTTCAAAATTTTGAATGCAAAATTTAAAATGAAAATTAAAATAAAAAAACATATGTTTATTTTACTTATTTAAATTAATTAATTAATTTTTTAAAGACCTTATTTATTTATTTGATAGAAAGTGGGAGAGAGAGTGAGAGAGAGCACAAGCAGTGGTGGCAGCAGGCAGAGGGAGAGGGAGAAGCAGAATTTCCACTGAGCAGGGAGCCTGACATGGGGCTCCATCCAAGGACCCTGAGATCATGACCTGAGCTGAAGGCAGATGCCTAACTGACTGAGCCACTCAGGTGCCCCCAAACAACACATTTTTAAACAAATATATTTAACTGTTGCTTTTAGATCTTGTAGCAATTTTGAGTTACAATGATTAATTTCATGGATCTTTCAAATTCCTGTTAAATAGTTAAAGGATTTTGATTTTCTACAGTAATGAAAAATTTAAGTGTAATTTGGACATGTCCTATATATTGTTAATATGTATGAAAGGTTCATCTAAGCTGTACTGTTAGAAACAAATAATTTTCATTTTAAAATGCTATAACAGCAAAATGTATATAACATATGTGACAAAAAATAAACTATCAAAAATCTATGCCTATAATCTTTTGAGGAAAAGAAAAAAATCAAATTAGATAGAGTCGTCCATTTTTACTGGGATAGGTTTGGCAACAGTAATCTGTGTCTGAACACCAGCTCTCCTCTAAGTCTAATTCTGGTGAGATCAGCTATCACAAATAACCTGTCTCAGAATCTCGTCCCTCTCACCTGCTACAAGTCAGAGCACTTGTCTGTTTTTTTCCTGACTGATACCACTTCCCCGATTGAAGAACTTAGATCTAAAGACAACAGAACTACTTTCAAAGTCCTGATAACACTAAGATCATGATCAACAGAATGCTCATTAGTTTCAATTTATGACAATCACACTAAAACTCTTTATCTTCCTCTGTAGAACCCTGGGACTTTATGAATCAGTACTCTGCACTTAACCATCTCACCAGTGTGCTTCACTGAACTAACTAGGGGAGTCGAAGAAAAAACTTTCCAAATAATCCCTAACATGTTCTCATAGTTTGATCAAATCGAACACTTACAAAGACTCTTAGACAAGCAGAATATAGATGTAGGGACACAAACAAAAATGAAGAATGTGAAACTTCTGGTTCTGCTCTAACATATGAAGAACTCAGAAGTCATCACTCTTCTCCTTACAGCAAGAAAAAGCAAGGCACACAGAAAACCAACAACTTTTCTTGGACTTATCAGAGAGCTGATCTTTGAGCAAATGACTACCCCAAACTTTGGAGAGGCAGTCACACAAAGAGGAATATAGCTCCTGAGATTTGTTTCCCTGGAGCAGAAGCCTATAATCTTTTTAGGAAAAGTTGAATGGTTATTTCAATAAATTGCTGAGGCTGAGTGTGGGATAGCATGAGTGAGAAGCTGCTGGGAGCTACAGTCATAGGTGCGTCCTCACTTACTTGGGCTTTCACTCCAGGAAACCCACCAGTTTTCCCCAGCGAGGATCTGAGAAAAATTTGCCCTTGGCCTTGGCTGGGGGAGGAGAAAAATAGCCATCTTAAAATTTTCTCAGACTTTTCTCCTTACAAAATGTAACCAAGGGGAATGAACTTGCTAAAGGGCAATTCTGGAAACTTATCACAACTTGGGGAGGGTAATTTTACCCCAGGTTCAACTTTCCTGTCTTATCTAAGGAGAAAAAGAAGTAAGAAACCAAAAACAACAAAAGGGAATCAAAACAAAACAAAAATTAAAGTTAACAGGGAAAAAGGCTTCTAGGAAATGGATTGAGAACACTGCAACCAGGGAAAAGCGTAAGAGGCAAGGGGAAAACAAGTTATGCCATTTCAGGAGGAAAAGAAATACGTGTGAAGACCACACTCTCAAGATACTAGCTCCCTGAAAGCCTGAGCCTTAATCAGAATATTATGGAATGTTCCCTCTTCCCCATGCCACATCATCACACCCCAAAGCCTATAATATACTAAATGGATTACAGACTGTTTCTGAGAAGCAATGTAAGGAGAAACTTACAAATCCAGGCCAGAAGTCAAAAACAAGAACACTTAAAGAATTTGGAGTTTCTGGTACCTGTAATTAAAACAAACCTTAACTATAGCCCAGCTTCTAGCCATATTAGCATAAATTCTTACACTAAAGGCCCATTTACCTGATTACCTATTACCTGATACACAAGTAAGCTTTCATCAGAAAATTCCAGGATATGGTAAAAAACAAGGAAAAATACATTTTGAGGACACAAAGCAAGCTTCAGAAATACACTCAGGTATGACACAGGTGTTGGGATTATCGGAGAAGGAATTTAAAAAAAAAGCTATGATTAATATGTAAAGAACTCTAATGGAAAAATCAGGTAATGTGCAAGACCAGATGGGTAATGTCAGCAGAAAGATGGAAACTATAAGAAAGAAGCAAAAAGAAATGCTAGAAATAAAAAACATGGTAATGTAAACGAATGTCTTTGACACGTTTATCAGTGGACTCCACACAGCTGGGGAAACAGTAAACTTGAAAATAGCTCAATAGAAACTTAACCAAACTGAAACACAAAGAGGAAAAAATAACAAAAACAAGCTGAACAGCATACACAAAAACTGTGGAACGTCACAAGGTGCAGTATCCACATAATTGGAATACCAGGAGAAAGAAGAGAACAAAGCAGAAGAAATATTTGAAGCAATAATGGCCGAGAATGGTCCAAAATTAATGAAAGATATAATCACACAGATCCAAGAAGCTCAGAGAACACCAAACAAGATAGATAGGAAATAAATGATATTTATACTAAAACCCTATTTTATCAGTTTTCTCCAGATAGGGTACATTCTTTGTTTTCTCTTGGTACAAATATTTTTCTAAGTGAGTATGATTCTGATGCTTCTTTCTGAAATGTGACTTTCCAATACTTTCTTGCTTTATGGGGCAGTCATAACTATTATGTTGGTTCTGAAATAATGTGTCATCTCAACAAATAGGGGTGTGCATCACAGCACTCTCTCCCCTGTCATTAGAGCAGGACCTGTTGCAGATTGCTAGTTTTCACCCAAAGTTTAGTCAAAAGGTGATTAACTTTTGTTAGTTTTTACCTTTAAGATCCAATTTACTCCTAAGATCTATTCAGAGAAATATAGTTTAATTATCATAGACTCAGCTGCTTTATCTTATCTCTGGACAAGAAACTTAGCAATAAAAAGGAATTAAAATGTACTGTAGTCAAGTCTCATTTATCAGTACAACTTTTCTCTGATTCATTTACTTTAATACACCACGTTCTATAGCTACTAATGCACAAAGTATGGCCATGATCTGTTTCTCAAGGTGAGGACATCATAAATCATATTCTGGAGGACATTGTAAATCATATTCTGGAAGATATTCCTACCGGGCTACCTGCTCTCCTTCCATTACCACTCAAATGTGATAGTTATAAGCAGAACTTTAAGAATATATTTAGAACATCATTAAATGCTTTGTGGGTCTTTCTACTTTTATACAACATTTTAGTAAGAGAACATATATCAAGTGCCCCTATGGAATATGCCTGGTGTATGTGAACTTCACATTTTTATGCTGTTATGTGCCAAAAAGCCATGTTTCTCATAAACAGTATTTCATAATTAGTTTTTACAAAAGTATGGATTTTCAAAAAGGGAATCCTGGGTATTGGGGGACTATCACTTTTACTGAGTAATTTTTTGGAATTTTATTTTCAAATGAATGATGATAGTTATGTTTAATAGGTTATATAATTTCAAATTATTCAGGCAATAAAAGGAAAACTCTGTTATGTTGGAAAATAGCTGCTTTTTAAAAAATATTATGATTTTTATTTGTAAAAAATTAATTTCTGAGGTTTTCTCTGTAAAACCTGCCACATGTAGTAATTTCTCTGCTACATGTAGTAATTTGCAGGAAACTCTTCCATTTTTCCCTGAGGCTCTGGACTCCACCAAAAAACACAATGTCATAGGTATTTCTTAATTGGTCTTTAGAATCAAGTTTCAGTTTTGGCGGGGACTATGGAAGCAACCTTATCCAACATCCTCACTCCCTCACTTAATGAAGAATTAAGGTTCAGATTTAGGAAGTGGCTTGCCCAAATTAAACAAGGTTCTGAGATTCTTTTCTAATTAAAATAGTTAATTTAAAATGGAATTTATTTTTGAGTTGTTAGAAATAGTAAGTCAAGGAAAAAACGTCAGAGTCTTTGATGGCCAAGAAAACTCACTTTGAGATACAATATAGGACAATAAGCTATGGTATTTTAGTTTCCTTTTTAAAAAGAAGATAATGGGAGATATCTAATAATTTTCATTCAAGATATAGATTAAGACTAGGGTATAGATTCTATCTATTCTATTGATGGGAACATGACAGAAGAACCAAAACTCCAAATTCTCATAGTGATCCTGTTTAGATTTGATCATTTTTTACTCCCTGTTAATATGCTTTCTATATTTTATTGATATATTCTTGGAAAAATATAATCTTATAGCTCTCAGGAACTATTCAGAGATCCATTTAGAACAACTCATTTATTTTTTAAGTTAAAATAAATAAAAAACTTATAGTAAGAGTGATGTCACATTAGGGAATTTGAAAGGTCTTGTTTATCTCATGTGTACACACTATACTTTTTTTCAACTGAACATGGAACATATCTTTTCTTTTTTATATAGTTTTCATCTTATTTAGACACTAATCATTTTTTTTAAAGATTTTATTTATTTATATGACAGAGAGAGATCACAAGCAGGCAGAGAGGCAGGCAGAGAGAGAGGAGGAAGCAGGCTCCCTGCTGGGCAGAGAGCCCAATGCGGGCCTCGATCCCAGGACCCTGGGATCATGACCTGAGCCGAAGGCAGAGGCTTTAACCCACTGAGCCACCCAGGCGCCCGACACTAATCATTTTAATAACTATTTTCAATACCTAAATAACTTCAAGAAATTTGACTACCTCTAAAGATCTTCTGGAGGAAATTCTGAATGAAACATTTAAGTGGCCAAAGGAGCTCTTAGAGATTCAGGTCACAATTTTAGAATTTAGAGTTAAGATTAGCTTTGCCTATGCTGATATATTCTAAAGGCAGATATTATAAATGAAAGCATTTTTAAAAAAGATCTAGCATCAGTGGACTTATATGAATACAAGCCTCCTTTGGCTTTAATAGTGGTTTGCATCTAGCGTTTGGAGAACTCAGTAGTGGGCTCCTTTAGAATCTCTGTCATTTTGAATTTCCTACCCGGTATGTCATTTTAGACATGTTGCAATAAATTAGCTACAAGATGAAGTAAACAAAACATTAGCAGCAGTTTCCTACATTTATCTTAGTAATATATTTAAAATATCCTATTCTGACAATCAAAAGAGAGACTGCTTTAAGATAAAAGAGCATTTCAGCAAGCATGTATATAATTAATTCCTCTACTAATACAGTAAAACAAATAAGCAAAACCCTTCAGGCTCCTTCCTCTTTCTCTTCAAAATAATTTGGTCTGTTGGATTTCCATACATTTTTTTCCCCCTAAAGTTCTTCGTGGAATGCCTTGCTGAGTGATTTCTGCCCAGTTTTATATACTAGAAATGAGTTCCACAAAGGTGTGTTTGCAGAGGTAGTACTTTCGTTGCAGCTTTTAGCATGTAGTGTGAATGAAAATTACAGGAGTAATGTCACTCTATGATAAAACTTCTCTTTTAAAAAAATTTGTCCTCCTAGCATTTGGAGATTATCGTCAGTAGAGAATACTCTTCTTTCCTGGAAAATACTCCATCTCTCAATTTAAGAAATGTTTCTTTCATAAGAATGAATTCAACATGGAGAACAATTTACTGATCTTTACAACAGGACTACACAAGGTGGCATCTCTGACCGAAGAGGCAAGCTGACTACTACTGGTTATGGCCGTAGCTATTTTAGGATAGCCCCGGTTAACACCTGTGAAAGCTCTGGTACTGACTAAATGGCGATACAGGTATTTGAGATAACACTGAACTCAAAAGGCACAGCCAGTTGCGTGAAGATAATAAATTGGCTTTCCATGTTGGTATGTAATACCTGGGTTGCTTCTGGATCCAAGTCACGAAGTTCCTGCCATAAACTGGCTTAAAACAATAAGGAAATTGCAAAAGTTTAGAAGTTGTGTGGGCCTCAGGTTTGTTAGATTCTGCAGCTCAATTGCATCATTAAGGACTCAGATTCTTGCATCTGTCTAGTCTACATTGCACAGTATTGATTTCCTTCTCTGTGCCTATAATATGATTACCGAAATTAAGAGACCTGCTTATTTTCTTGTGTACAAGTCTCCTCTTCTGTATCCACAGAATAATTTTTCCCTTGTGTTCTAATTTAGCATAAGTCATTTGTCTATTGCTGGGGGAAAACCTTACAATGATCAGTCTAGGTTCCTTAGCCAATTACTGGCAAGGGAAATGGGTAACGTGACTGGCTTTACTAATTAAAGATCATTCCTAGATCTGGCGTCAATTCCCCAAGCTATATGTTTTTATCCATGAAAGAAGGCTGGAATGTATATTGCAGACTTAAATATAATAGGTTCATTTTTCCTATATAGCAGCCTTCTCTTATAGATTAACATAGAATACTTTATAAAAAGCTATTTAGGGAAATAAGAATATGAATAGACATGAAAGTAACAGAGATATAAACTTTATTTTCAACAAGGATATCATCTTGCACACAAACCCCCATTTCCCTAATGGAGGATAAACAATAATAAGGATTAAATATGTCATTAAATTCTAGTTTAGAATGTTTTTTTCTCAGTCTAAATGAGTGCCTTTGGGGCAATTTATTCAATGAATTTAAAGTTTAACTCCTGTCACATCTGCCTTTCCAGCCTCCTGGGGTCCTGTTTCCTCTTCCTCCTCTTCTGAATAGTATCCAAGTACAGGGGGAACTGACATTTTCTCAAGTTGTAGGCAGGGGACCCCTGTTCACACAAAGCCATTTCTGCAGCTCGGTCATGGCTCATTACGACTAGGCTCTAGGTTAAACTGTTCATACTGCCTCAGACGTGGAGACATTGCAGCTGGTGCACCACTTAGTCTGCTCTGAGACAGGGACCGTTATCTCAAGACAATGGCTCCAGAAAGGTGAGCCATTGCTCTTTGTTGAATAGGCACCACTCACGTTCTTTATGACTTACAGACCCCTGATGTCTGATGATGACTTCTGTTTGGTCCCTGGCTTTGTTGATTCCCCCATACTTTCAAATATAGCATTCCACAGCTTCTTGCTATTGGGAATTCCCTGGTATCTGGAATTTTGGGGTAGCTACTAAAGGGCACTTAGTGATTTCTGAAGTTCCTTGGAGATTTCAGTGGAGAATTCATGACATTGGCATAGGATTGGATGAACAAGAATTAATTTACTTGGATAAGCTCTTTTGGGACTTTAGCTCTCTGGCGAGAACTCAGTAGGAGTAGGCAAACTCATGGATATGGTGGCTCAGAGAAGTATAGAGAAAGCAGTGGCCCATGCTGAGTGAAGTTCAAATGCCTGAATTATCATAGAAGATGGTGGGAAAGGGATTAAAGAGCTCAGGAAAATAAGCATATTGGAATGTGCATATTATATGAAGCTAGAAGACCCACCAGAAGAGTAATCCAAAAAAGACTTTGTCCTGCCATTTTACCACTTCTCACTCAGCCTCAACCCTGGAGGCTTCAGAGTTCTCAAGGTCTCATATGAATGTTTGAAACCAAGATGGAACAGTGGCATGGCTGGCTTCCAGCCTTCCTTGTTCCAAGCTAGAAAAATGGAGAAGCTTTAACTTTGAATGAGAAATCTTTCCCATATATTCAGAAGTAATTATCTGACCCCTTCTTGTCATGCTTTTTTAATTCTTTGAAGCCTCTTTTACCTCTATAGCTGTGCATCTCTACACTGCGATTCTGCAGTGAAGCCTGTTGCCCTGTCAGCTGCTGGGAATGGCTCACCTGTTAGTCCTTGTTTTTTTTGGTGGTCCACCCCAGTTAAGGCTGCCTCCTGGTTTCCAGTGCCCTCCAGGAAGCCTTCATCTACAAAACAAGGATGTTTCCTCTTCTTCCTCCTTCTTCTTCTTTTTGCTTATTTAATGGAGATGCTAGTAATTCCTTATCCCCACCACACCCCACCTCAGCATGTGGAAGCTGTTCTGTGCCTCTCCCTTACATTCCTAGTTACTTCTCCTTTCCTAGTTTTTTTTTTTGTCATTTATGATTATTGTTGAGAAACAATATGCCAACATTTCCCCCCTGCTGAGAAGCACCATTTCCTCTCCACAGTGTGAGAATGCACCCCACAGTTGAGACCTTCAAAATACAATCCTTCTCTTTTTTTCTCCTTCCTGCTCCACTATCTGAGGGAGACTTTAGCACTTACCTCCACTATCCCCTGTGCCAACTCTTAGGTTTCAGGAGATCTAGAGTACTAATGAGGATTCCCTCATAGTATGTCCTCTTTTGTTCCAGGTTTCATATTTTTTGTTCCCAGCAGATTATCAGCCCACTAAAATATGACAATATATAGAGACACACATATTCTGTCTGTGGTTATATGTATTTATGTTCTTATGTCATTATTTTTCTTTCTGGCTTTCATTATCTCCAAATCTCAGTTTAGTTTCTTTTATTTGGATTAGTTTCTTTCTTTTTTTCTTCCTTCCTTCCTCCCTCCCTCTGTCTCTTTCCCTTCTTCCCTCCCCCTTTCTTTCTTTCTTTAATATTTTATGTATTTATTTGACAGAGAGATAAAGACCACGAGTAGGCAGAGCAACAGGCAGAGGGAGAGGGAGAGGGTCCCCACCGAGCAGGGACCCTGATGCGGGACTCGATCCCGGGACTCTGGGATCATGACTTGAGCCGAAGGCAGCCGCTTAATCGACTGAGCCACCCAGGTGCCCCCTTCCTTCCTTCCTTTCTCTCCCTCTTTCTTTCTTTCCTCCCTCTCTCTTCCTCCTTTCCTTCATTCCGAAAGACAAAGGATGGTTTATTACAATAATAACAGTGACCAGAGTATCATCCTGTTTCTTGTCCCAGTTCCCTGAAACCCAGTTCCTGCAGGGTGATACAGGGAGCGTCAGGCGATGCACACACGTGGGGATGCATTACAGGAGAGGAACCCTGAGCTTAGGGAACACAGATCTTTCAAAAGGGGTATTAAGACTGCCTGATTTTTGTTATAGAGAGGCACTATTTTTATTGCAATAGCCAGTAAACAAATCTGCCCTTTATCTCAATCTTCCAGAGCTGTTTGCTGTACAAACATCCTTGGAAGGATAGGTGGGAGCAAAGGCAGTCTGCTTGGGAGACAGGCAGAATGGAATGGAAAGAGACTTAGAAATTGTCTCTCAATCTCCCTTCTAAGCAATTTTCGCTTTCTCCTCCCTGAACGTCCCTCTATGAACCTTATACTATCTGATAACCTTTTCTTGTTGCAATCATCTACAAACCTCAGGTTACTCCCTCTCATTTTCTGAAGATTTCTGAAAAAAAAAATCAGTGTACGGATTATTCTTAATACAATCATTTTTTGGTTCCATCACTTCTTTTCCTTCATGATCTTAACCTTTACTCTTTTTTCTGATTATTTGTGAAATTGAACATCATTTCATATATTAAATATTTGATGGATAGTATTTTCTTTCAGATGCTTTTGATAGCGTTCTTATTCCCTGGCAAGCATATATAGTATTCTAAATTCCAGTATGGTGAATAGTATTCATGAATGGTATCTGCTTTCTTTTGTTTTCTTCCTTTGTAGTTATCTTCTTCTTTCTGTCGGAGTCCGAAAGAATTTTTTTTTATCCTTTAGATTCAGAATTTTACCATGCAAAGAAGTATATGTAATTTTTCATCATCCACCTGAAAAATAGCTGAGTCTTTCTGGTTTGCAAACATTCAGTTTTTTTTTTCCTGTGGGAATTTTTACTGTTATTATTTGTTTAATCATTGCTACTCTTCCATATTTGCATTCCCCCATTTGGACCTATTATGTTACATCTCCTGTTTCTTTTCTTCTCCTGCATAATTTCTATCTCTATATGTATTTGTACTGTAAGACACTTTTTGAACTTAACCTTTCAGACAATAAAACAAGTCTTAAGGGTAGCATACTTTCCTTAATTCATTTCTTGATTCCTTCAGTTTGCTAAGGATAAACTTGGTTTCTGAGTGTGTCTTATTCTTTGTGTGTTGCATTGCATCTTCTTAAGTACTTTATTATGTAGTTTTTAGACATTTGTACAACTAACTCCTCAAGCAGTTCTGTATCTTTGATTTTTGTGTTCTGAAATCTGTCTCACCTTGTCTCTCTACTAGCCTCTCTTACATAATATGTTATTTTTCATTTATGAACTCATTTTAGCTCATATCTGGTTCTTGTAGCATTTTTATCAGGGTCCCTTAGGTGGTAAAAGGCAAAGAAACCTTTACCTTATGGAATATAAAATTAAGGGAATGACCAAGATGGCCTCCATGTTCTCCTTAGTGACTGAACTTTATACAGGCTTCTTGTTAACCATAAACCCCTCATCTCCTTTTTCTGAAAGAATTTCCTTAGAAAACTTATAACTGTAAATCCTTTCTGTCCCTTTTTAAAAGCTTCTTGTCATTTTTTCAACCCAGGACTATCTTTCTTAGAGACCTAGGGGCTATAAATTTGAAATACAATCATTAAGGAAGATAAAGTCTCTATCTCTTTGTTGGAGTGTAGGAGCCTAAACTCAATGGGCACCAATTAGTAAACAGGTGGCTTAACACAGAGAAAAATTTGGGGAATAATTCAATGTGCTCGACACGTCCTATTGATGAATTTACCCCCAACATTCTCCAGCACTTTTCCACTAGCACCCTTCAGCACTTCAGTCACTCTCCCTACTTTTCTTTTGGCAGAGTTGATTCTCTCACTCCTTGGAATAGTCTTTTCTTTTGTTGTTGTTTAGAGAGAGAGAGCGAGAGCGAGAGCATGGAGTTGGAGGGGGTGGGGGGAGGGAGAGAGAATCTTATGCAGGCTTCATGCTCAGCCCGGAGCCAGATGCTTGGGCTCAATCTCAGGACCCTGAGATCATGACCCAAGCCAAAATCAACAGTCAGAGGCTTACCCGACTGAGTCACCCAGGTGCCCCTGCAATAGTCTTGAATAAAGTTTTCCTTCCTTGTTTAGCTTTGGTGCAATTTTTGCTTTGACAGAACCTAGGAAGCCTACGGGTTTCTATCTCAGTGGTAGAAGAGACTCAACTCACCAATCTCTCCTCCCTTGGTCTCTAGGAAGTCAAGGACACTCATTGTGTTCCTATGGGGTCTGTATCCTATCATACACAGTCCTCTGAATGTCAACCTTGTGCCTAGATCTGCCACTTTGCAATTCTTGCCCTAGACTCTGATGCTTTCCTCTAGACATATGCCAAGACCTTTCTGTATGATTAGCCAGATTGCTGCCTACTTACCCAAACCATGTCATCTTTTAATTATCAAAGTACTAAATGTTCACAAATATTCTAAGTAACACAACAAGCTACCAAATAAAAATGAGAGTTCCTACCTAGAATTCCTTTCACCATAATCCCATTTGTTCAGTGGGTTGTCATAAAAATGCAGACTTTTATTTTGCACAAATGTAGAACCATGCTAATCATATTTTTCTGTAACTTGTTGTTTTTACTCCTTGATATGTCTTTGAGATATTCAATTTTTAATGTCTTGAAAAGTTGGTACCTTTACGATCCTTGTATGCCACACCTTCACATTAAATTTGGTCAAAATTAAATGCACTTATCAAATTGGAATATATTGCATACATAGTTACTGAATGCCCTGATAGGAGTAAAAACTAAGGGTCAAAGAAAAAATGTACTTACCTTGGAAGATTTTATGAACACTTACTTTGAAAAGAATTTCTCTCCAAGGGACCTTTAAATTTCAGTGGTTACACCAGAGACCACAGAACAATTTGTTTAACTACAGGTAAATTGGTTGAAAATAAACTGCCTGATTTGACAAATTGATCATAATGACCAATTGCTCAACATGACAAATTGGTCATAAATGAATATTTGTAGCCATTAGCTTCCAATTATTTGTAATTTTGTGCATTGTGGAGATGTTTTTGCAATTTTAATGCAGCTTTAAGTATTTTTCATTTTATCAGAAGTTGGGGGGAGAAGTAATTTTTTTGTGAACTCTGGGAGGGTTTAGAAAATTTGTACACGTTTCTTAGCATTTTGGTTCAATTTTCTTCTCTAAACATGTCACTGAATGTTCATTGAGGTTGCACACACTTCCTTCCACTGCTTCAATCTTGAAAGCAGAAATTGTTTGAAATTGTAGCAATAATAACATAAAAGGGTAAAAATTATGCTTAAAATGTTCCTGAAAACCTTGCTTTAGAGTAAAATACATATGCAATGGGAAAAGACAAAAACATGATTAAAATAAATGAAGTAGACAGGATTGACAGAATACAAATTAATTTTAAAAAATAATAACTTTAGAAAATAGGAAGTGTTATACAAATGATGGTTACAGTTTTGCCTTTGGACAAATCACCTGGAGCTGGAAATAAAATGAAAAATTCATGAATATAAGCCAATGAGCATTATAGTTAAAAGGAATTTTAAAAAATAGAAGAAACAGAAATGTAAAGATACGTAAGTTGCAAACACCTCTATGTGTACACAGTTAATAATATATGAAAATAAATCAAGGTCTGGAAATGCATTTGTCATTTCAATTAATTCATTTGTGATGTCATCAACTACTTCAAAATTATTTTTTGTCTCAATCATTCAGCAGTTAGCATGTATGATGCTTAACTGTCCATAAATTGCCTTAAATACATTTGCCATTTCTGTGGAATTAACAAGATCTTCTCTACTATCCATGAAAAAAGGGGAGATATACATTCATATCTCCATAAGAGGAACTTTGATAACATTTGATATACGATTGGAAGTGATAACATTTATTTTATTTGTATCTTGTGAGTTGAATTTTTCTTTATAGACAAAGTTATCTTTTTTTTTTGTCAGAGAGAGAGAGAGAGAGAGAGAGAGAGAGAGCACAAGCAGGCAGAATGGCAGGCAGAGGCAGAGGGAGAAGCAGGCTCCCTGCTGAGCAAGGAGCCCGATGTGGGACTCCATCCCAGGAGCCTGGGATCATGACCTGAACCGAAGGCAGCTGCTTAACCAACTGAGCCACCCAGGCGTCCCCAGCAAAGTTATATATCTAATAGAATGAATTAAAATTAAGTTCCTTGGAAATATTATGTTTTCAGATACCGAAATGGACAGCTTTAACTCACATTTATTCTTTGTTTTTTTGTGAGTATAGTAGAAGCTCCCATTATCTGTCTTTGCATTCTGTTTCCTTCTAGCACCTGGAACTGGCAGCACAGCACAGAGCAGCCATGAGACTAACAATGGAACTATTCTGGGCAACACTGTCATTAAGAGAGGTGACAATTTCCAGAGGATGCTCCTTTTAGAAACAAGGAAAAAACAAAACAAAACACCTTTTAGCCTTAAGGAAAATGAAGTATTTCCTTAAAAATAAAGACAGCATTAAGGAAAACACTCTTCCCTTAAAAATAAAGAATATTTTGAGGAATCTTTCACTACTTCAGTGAAATTCAATTCAATGGCCTAAGAGGTCATCAGTGAAAAATATTTCTTTTCTAAAGTTTTACTTCAAAGAAACCAGATGTAATATAAAAATAATACTTATAAGAATTATATTTGGAAGTATCCAACATATTGAAACTTCTAAAAAAATGTAGGAAGGCAAAACTCTCTTGGCATGGACCTGTAGTTTTAGTGTGCTAAGATGAAGTGGCAAAGAAAATATTTCATTCTATAATAAGTAAACATTAACCTAAGAAATCTTGAAGGGAAAATGGAATGCAATTCACCAGTGGATCTTGTAATAGTGTCTCTATCATATTAATAAGACAGACATGTTTATATATTGACTATGAATAGAGCTTGTTCCCATTTTCATCTTACTGTTATTATACTCAATTCTCAAGTGCTTATAAATCCTCACTCTATCATAGAAAATATTTATGAGAGATAACTCATCACTGACTTTCTTGACGAATCAAATAGGAAAGGTCTAATGCAGAATAGTCCCTCTCTAAAAAAGAAGAAAATGGACAAGTTAGAAGAATGCGAAAAAATGATAATATTGCTGGGTAAATCTCGGGGTTCTTCGGAAGGTTACTGGTTGGGTAGTTATCTCTGGTAAGTAATATTAGTTTGAGAAAAATGAATTCAATTTAAATAGGAGAAAAATCAATTAGATTCAAGTTTAATAACACTTCATTTAGAATGAGTGTGTTTGTGTGTGTGTGCAAATAGACATATAAGATTCTACATTATAGCTCCATAGTGACAGAAATTCCTTTAGTTTATTAAAATTAACAAAACAAAAAGATTAGGAATAATAATAATAGCATTTGGTTATGTTAGCAACTTCTCAGGATCCCATAATGGAAATATTAACTTAGGTTATTTCACTGGAAACCTGAATAAGATTAGAACTTTATTTTCTTTACAGATTTTGTTCACTATATTGAGTTCATTTATAAGCCCTCAGAAATTTCACCAGTCTGGACTAGTCCTAAACATTATCTCAACTCTGGCTTGAATAGGACTTCTCAACTCAGTCTGGTAATCCTTGTAGGAAATTGTTCATTATTCATATGAAAGAATAAATGTGCCTGTTTAAACAATCAATTTTCTAGAATTTCAGTCAAATGTTTACATACTTTCAAGTCTTTTTTTTTTTAACTTTTCAAATTTTGGATCATCCAGAAATGCTTTAAAATATTAGGTTATATAGTCAAAAGTACAAAGTACTAAATTAGTATTTTAACATAAATGTATGGTAGACAAACTCTCTAACTTCATGCTTTTAAAATTCTTGAAAATATCACCACCTATATTTCATAAACAGGCTCAATAGCTCAGTTTGGAGAATTATTGCCCTTTATAATGCAAAAATTCTCTTTTCAAATTTGTAATTTTTAAAGTTTTTTAAATTATATAGTACAGTGGTGCCTTTTAGAATAGTTAATAAAGTCTCTCAATGGTACAACTTCTGTAGAACAAACAAATCTAGCCTCTAGAGCAGTCCTTGAAAAGGCCTTCGGTAACAAATTGCAGGCATTTAAGAAGCAGTTCCAAATATAAATGCATTTTGTAAATCATTGAGAAAACTTTTGCTAGCAGGATTTACTGAACGCAGGAAATACACATTCTGGGACATAGGAAGATTAGAACAACCTCCATCTGAGGAAGGTGACACCAAAACTGCTCAGTTTTAACTTTAAAGACTATTGATCCTGACATATGAAATGTCACCTTGAGTATGAAGTTTCAAATTAAATAGGATGAAGCCCAATAAATAGCTTAGTACCTCACATGAGGTGGCATCAGATGCTGCAAACTCTTGCTCTTCGGGATGTGGATGAGCAGTGACAAACAGAACACCATGAGGGAAGTTACTGTATTATATTTCAATATAAGAAGGAGAAGAACATGGCTTAACATAGACAAATACACATGTGTATGTTGTACAATGCAGAAAAGGTACTTGAATGTGCTGTGGTATATTGTGTCTTACAGAGACAAGTTGGATGAGCACAGGGTGGGAGTGTCTGCACACATCAAAAAGGAAAGTTGGAGGCATCAGTGGATGGGCTTTTATAATAGAAATCACAAGACCACTAGCTGAGGTTGTCAGCTGACTGCCGAGCAGGTGGCTTCTGTTTCATGGGAATGAATTTGGGAAATAAAAGATTTTCAAAGAAACCTGTTCATTGCACTTAGATGTGTGTGCTTATAGAAATTTTAAATGGGCATTTATGCCAATTACAAGAAATTGCTAATCAATGCATATCTCCTAATATACAGAATTTTAAAAATGTATTCTACAATTCATTTGAAGTGAATGATAAAGATGAATAGCCCAACAATCTTAGGACTCTTCCCAAATTTTGCTTGAATTTGAAACCAGTAAAATGGTTGGGTAGAAAGACTACATTTGCATAAACAAAGAAGACTCTGGAAATCCAGGTTTGTTGTTTCTAAAAAGTAAACACATAGATTTTTCAAATTATAACAAAATTCTGGTCAATATGGTAAGCCAAGCTAATACAGAAAGACAACCCCAGTCACTGCAAATACATATAATACCACATACATACATGTTAGGTATAATAAAATACTTTCAAACTATAAGTTAGTTTTTGAAATAAGAAAAGGAGTGGGGGCACCTGGGTGGATCAGTGGGTTAAAGTCTCTGCCTTCAGCTCAGGTCATGATCTCAGGGTCCTGAGATCGAGGCCCGCATCGGGCTCCCTGCTCAGCAGGGAGCCTGCTTCCTCCTCTCTCTGCCTGCCTCTCTGCCTACTTGTGATCTCTCTCCCTCTGTCAAATAAATAAATAAAATCTTAAAAAAAAAAAGAAAAGGAATGAATAATTTCTAGAACAAAAAGGTAACTAGAAGATAATTTGGTCAATGTTAGCCAAAGTCCAAAATAGAAGGCTATAAAAATCAAGTAAAGGCCTTTGAGGTGGTGGTTTTAATGCTCAAAGAGAAATGAAGAATAGTCTCAAGTTTGTACAATATGGGGAACAGGTATATTCTTGAGTAAATTAGGGATCCACTGACTATCCCATCCAGGGATAGGTACCTAAGCAACTGTGCCTACTGGCATTGGGAAGCTGCATGGAGGTACCTGTCTAAGTTGGGATATGAAAGAATAAAGACTCATTGAGGAGGTATCTGAACCTCAAGCTTGACTCATCGCTGTGGGGCCTGATACAATGCTACCTACATGGTTCTGGAAAACTGAGCTGAGAAATTCATAGAAAACTGGATCAGGACAGCTGAAGCTCACATAAAAACAGCATGAAATCTGGCCTGGACAAACCAATATTTGGGGAGTGCCTATCGAAAATAATCTGCATTAAGGTACGCCTGGGTGTCTCAGTTGGTTAAGGGTCAGACTTGTCAGATTTCAGTTCAGGTCATGCAGGTTCACAAGATCAAGATCAGTATTGGTTTCTGTGCTGAGCGTGGTCTCTGCTTGTGATTCTTTCTCTCCATCTCCCTCTGCCCCTGCCCCTCACTCATGCACTCTCTCTCTCACTCTCTCTCTCTTAAAAAAAAAAAAAATCCTCATTGAAAATGAGTTCATAATCAGAAGTTATAAACCATGTATGATAAAGATTAGAGAATTTACATGCTGTGAACTAGAGATAAAAAGAAATACAAAATAATGTGTTAAAAATATTTAATAAGATTCAAGATAATTCTGGTGATCTGGTGTACTTGATGTCTGGATAAACAATTCCTGAACAGAACACCTAACAATTCCAGATGATATATTTAAAATATCTTTTTAAATGCATAACTGAACTGGTAGGAGGTAAGAAAGAAATTGTAATGGCTGCATATAGCCTGGTATGACTAATCAGAAGTCAAAAATTTTGATAAACTTGAACCTGAAAAGTTAAGGACAAAATCTGGCATATGCCCTAAGGAATCTGCCCATCTGTGGTGATATGTGTTTTTTACTTTTTATATAGCAAAATCACATTATTCAAGTGCAAGAAGACTGACTTTTTGAAGCCACAGTACATATTTATTACATGATAAAAGAAAAGACGAGCCCCTTAACAATTGTTAGCTTGATGAAGTAGTAACATTGGAAGGTTTTAGTCATCTTGAGTAAGATTTTATGCATTTGAGGTTCAGCTCTAACACTTTTTAAAAATAAAAGTGTAACATAAAGTGCCCAGAGTCTAAGTGTATGGCTTAATGAATGTTTACAAATGGGTACCTGACACCTCCATTATGAAAAAAGAGTATTAGAACAGACCAAGAAACCTCTCACATATATACCCATTCATTAACCAACCAGAAAAAAATGTCATGACTTCTATCATCTTATATTTTTTTTGCCTGGTATTGCACTTTGTAAAAATTGAATCTATTTGTCTATCTTTATTCATTCAACCCAATTACTATTAAATGCAATCAGGTTGTTTGTGGCAATACTTCATTCTCATTGCTGTACAATATTTCATTATATGGTTATACAACAATTTATACATGTCTACTCTTCAAGGATATTTGGGTTGCTTCCATTCTTGACTATTACAAACAGTGCTGCTAAAACATTCTTGTATGTATAGTTTAGTGAATATATGTATACTCACTTCTGTTGGTCATACACTTAAGCATGGAATGGCCAAGTCAGAGGGTATACATAAATAGAGTTTTAGCAGATACTTGCAAACTGCCAAACTCATCCTAGAAGAGTATCCCAAAATGGGTTTTTCTTACTAGCAGTGTGTAAAGTTTCAGTCGCTCCACATTCTGGCAGTATGTCATAATATCAGACTCTTGGGTATGAAGTGACGTGGCATTGTTGTTTTCACTTGCTTTTCCTGATGAATGCTATGATGTGGTGGAAGACATTTTCGAATTCTTATTGACCATTTGGATATCCTCTTTTATAAAATGCTTTTTTCAGATCTCTAGAATAGTTTTTGAAATTTTGTTTTCTTTTGTGTTTTTTCTTGGGGGAGTGGATGCCTACATTTTACTTTTTAATTTGCAAGAATCTTTACATACTTTAAATATAAATGGTTTTTTTAGTTACATGTGTAAAAATATCTTCTCCTACCCATATACTGTATGTTTACAGTCTCTGATAAATAGAATTTTAATGAAGTTGTGCTGATCAATACTTTTTTTTTATAATTAGGGCTTTTTTGGTCCTATTTAAGAAAAAGTTTCCAGCCTACCAAGAAGAAACTGAATAAGGTACAAAATCATATTTTGTTTTTAAGCCCATCCAATAATATAAGATAAATAGAAAAACCTAAATATTCTAAGGCGGAGGAGACCATCCTAAGAAAGTGGAGCCCCCTTCCCCGCCCCACAGCTGCTTTCATCTTTGCACACTGGTGGGAAGTGAGTGAACCTATAATATAGTAGCAAAAGAAAAAAAAGTATAACATTTCGAGAATCGTAATGGCTGCGTAGGGTCTGACATGACTATAGTATCCCAAGCAATCTCAGTTTCGGCCCATCCTTTGATTTTTTCACACAAGACCTTCACTGAGGGCCTAATAGCTGTGTATTAAGTGCTGTCAGAAAACTAGAACAGCTGAGTAAGTACTCCGTAGAGCCATGAGGAATTTACTAGACACTCCGCAGCCCGGGAGCAGGGCAGGAGAACTGAGAGAGAGTTCCTTCAGGTACACAGGATCACCGAGTGCATGAAGGTAGTGAGCTGAAGACTGGGGGCAGAGTAAAAGGGCTGAGAAAGTCCCTCAAGACGTATAGGGCCTTCCCTGAGTTACTGAAGGATGGGAGAGGGGAAAAGGCTGTGAAAGAGTCTCTGGGGGTACACGAGGTTTTCATCACTTGCAGGCCGGGGCCCTGGAGCTGTCAGAAGGGGAGAGTAGCTGAGAAATCTTCACAGTACGCAGCAGACTTTTCTTTAGCTCAAATTAGAGCCCACTGTGGGCTGGGAACAATGCAGCAAAGTGGAGAAAGATCTCTCAAAGGTGAAAAGCTAGGAAAAGAAAGAGAAGTCCCTGGTCACCTGAAAGCCTGAATACTAAACTGTAAAACTGAGATCTCCTACAGTTCAGAAAATCAGCGAATAAATTGAGAAACAAAGAGAGATCTCCGGAGTCTTGCCAGGGCTCAGCTCTCAAGCCATGCTGAAGAAAATATTGATCTCAAAATCAAAATATTTGAAGTCAGCGGTTAAATGAATCTAACAAAATCTGCGACAAAGCCCAAACCAGCTGACGTATATATTAGAGTGATTCTTTCTACCACCCCTGAAGCAACTTGATAGGAGAAGAAACACGTCTTTTCTCAAGGTTAAATATCATTGATTTTAATCTTTGTTTTCTTTGACATACAGTGTTTACTATATAATAAAACTTACGAGGTATGCAATGAGACAAGAAATGTGAATCATAAACAGTAAGAGGAAAAACAGCAGAAACTGATCTGTAGATGTTCCAGATATTAGTATTAGAAGATAAAGACTTTAAAATGACTGTGTTTAACATTTTAAATCACTGAGTAGAAAGCTGGGCAAAATATATAAGTAAAGGGAGCATTTCAACAGAAAGATGTGAAGTATAAGGGAATAAAATGAAATGCCAGAACAGAAAAATATAGATCAGAAATAAGAAATTTATGCGATGGATTTCACAATAGACTCCACACAGAGAAAGTCAAGACAATTTAAAAAAAAAAAGTAAATAAACTAAAGCACAAAGAGGGAAAAGGAATGTAAAGCTAAACTGAGCAGAGCTTTCCAATACCTGTGACATAACATTAGATGCAGTTACAATTAATGTTCCAAAACTGAGGAAAAATAAAGGGGGAGAAATTTTTGAAGACAAAGTAGCTGAGAATTTTTCAAAGTCATTGAAAAATATCAATCAATGGATCCAAGGAGCTCAGTAAACTCCAAGCAGGATTAAACACACACGCACACACGCACACACACACACACACACACACACACGCGCGCGCGCGCACACTACCTAAGCTCATCATAAACAAATACCTTAAAAAAAAAAAAAAGAATCTTAAAAGTGGTCTTAAAAGTGGTCAGAGAGAAAAAAAAAGATATGTTTCCTTCAGGGGAACAACAAGAGAAGATGGAGGATTGTGAAGGTTGGAAGAGAATGAAGTGACATTTTTAAGATGCTGAAAGAAAAAAAAAATCAACCCAGAAGTCTATACTAAATAAAATATTTTATAAAAATGAAGATGAAATAACGATACCTTCAAAATCGAAAGCTGAAAAATTTTAGCACTGGCACAAACACTTAAATTTTATTTTATTTTATTTTTTTAGATTTTTTTATGTATTTATTTTAGAGAGAAAGAATACGCACAGGAGCACAAACAGGGCAGAGGGTGAGGGAGAGGGACAAACAGGCTCCATGCTGAGCACAGAGCCCTAACTGGAGGGTCGATCTCAGGATCCTGAGATCATGACCCTGAGAGCATGACCTGAGCCAAAATCAAGAGTTGGATGCTTAACCCACTGAGCCACCCAGGCGCCCCTGGCACAAACACTTAAATTTAAAGGAGAATCTTTAGACTTAATAAAAAAAAATTTCCTTAAAGACCATTGGCTGATCAAAGCGAATATAATGAAAATTTATTTGTATATTTATAACCTATGTAGAAGTAACATATATGTCCAGAAGAACACAAAGGTTGGTGGTGGGAGAAATGGAATTACTTCTTTGTGAAGTGATGTAATATTATATAATGTTATCCTGTGATAAGGATGTGGATAACTACATTTGTCTTTTAAAATTTTTCATGAAAATGTATTTCAATTTTCAGTATATTGGTCCTATATATTTTTCCTTATAAGTCAGATCAACCTATTTCTATCTTAATATTGTTTGAAAGTATTTTGACTATTATTATTAAAGTTTTACTTTATATGTAATATATATTTATATTCATACATATTTGTGTCCCCAGACCATGAAAAATTTATGCATGTCTCTAGATTTTTTAGTTTTTCCTGTGCGTACAATTATGTAAAATTAATAATTGTTTTATTTCCTTTTTTTGAATCCATATATACTTAATAAATTTTGCTAACCAGATTACAATGTCTACAAACCCCAGTATAATAGTGAATAGAGAGATAACAGTGATACTTTTCACTTTTTCCCAAACTAGAGGAAAAGCTTTCATTGTTAGGAATGATGTTTGCTATGGTTTTTTCTTCTCCTTTTTTAAATATTATAGAAGTCATTACTAGCTTAAGGAAGCTATCTCGTGTCTTAGGTGGCTGAGAAGCTTTTGTTTTATTCTGTTTTTCTTTTTAATGTTTTAATTAAAATTTTAAAATCTATTAATGGTGAATTATATTAGTTTTTGAATGTGAAATCAATATTTCAATCATTGGAAAAATGTCACCCGGTCATGATGTATTATCCTTTTTTTCTATCACGGGTTTCACTTGTAAACATTTAACTTAGGACATATGCATCTATGGTCAGGGCAGAGATTTTTCTGTGGTAGTGCATTCTAACAATAATCTTATGCCATTTTTGTGAGGTTTACGCTTTTCACATGAAGCATTTTGTTCCCAAGAAGTTTTGCTACTGCTTTTTCTATTCTCTGGAAGGGTTTGGATAAAACTGGTCTCTCTGCCATCCCCCTCCCTCCGTAAATAACACTTTAGAGAACGCATTGGTTAATCCATCTCTGCCAAGGGACTTCTTGGTGTAACAGATTCAATTGTTAAAATATATATCAAACTAATCTGATTTTTAAATTTCTCTGTCAACTCTGGTAAGGTATTTTTCTGAGAAATTTTCCCATTTTATATAAAAATTTAAATGTATTTTTTAAAGGTATTCAACATATTTTTATGGTACTTTTCTCTCTTTTTTTTTTTTTAGAGAGAGAATGCATGTGCACACGTGGGTTGGGGGAGGAGCAGAGAGGGGGAGAGAGAATCCTAAGTAGGCTCCACGCATAGCAGTGTCTGACAGAGCTCGAGCTCATGACCTGAGATCATGACCTGAGCTGAAATCGAGAGTTGGCTGCTTAACCGACTGAGCCACCCAGACGTCCCATATTATCCTTTTAATGTTGTCAAATCTATACTGATGTCCTCCTTTCTGTTCTTTTAGAAAACTAAAGTTATGTTTTCTCTTTGGTCTTGTTCAGTCTTGCTAAATATTTATAGATTTTATTAACTTTTTCAAAGACCCAATTTTGTCCTTTGATTTTTACTTTATTGCATTTTAAAAATTTTATATTTCTTTGTTCCTTTCCTCTTCTATATTTCTTAGGTTCTATTTGCTGTTCTTTTTCTTGCTTCTTAAGATAGAAGCTTACATATGTATTAAAAGTTATATAACTTACCCCATCTCCCCCATGTAAGGCCCAATTATAGTCCTATATATTTTATATGTTTCTTATCTGAATCATTTACTCTTTTTATATTATGCAATTAGGATATGTGATTATGTGATTAATTGAAAACTAATTTAAAAATAGTGATAAAAATTATAGAAGTGTATTTTAAGCATTAATTTATCTTAAAACATTTAAGTAAAAATGGAATTTATTAGCAATGCTGGGTTGAATAGTGTCCCTCAAATATTCGTGTCCACTTATAACTTGTCCCCATGACTTAAATTGGAAATAGGGATTTTTGAAGATGAATCTCGTTAAGATGAGGTCATGACTGGTGTCCTTTTAGAAGAGGCAAATTCAGACACACATACACCAATGAGGGGAAGGAAGAAATCATGTGAAGCTAGAGGCAGAGATTGGAGTGATGTGCCTAGAAGCCAAGGGACACCAAGTATTGCAGGCAACTGCAAGAAGGTAAGAGAGAAGCACTGAACAGATTCTCCCTAAGAGTCTCCAAAAAGGAACGATCCCTGCTGACAGACACCTCAATTATAACCTCTGGAACAAACAAAGAATACAGTTTTGTTGCTTCAAGCCACCTAATGTATTTGGTACTTCGTTACGGCAGCTGTCAGAAACTAATATCTCTTTAATTACTTGCTAGGGGATGGGGGCTTTTTCTTTGATTTGGGTTTACTGACTAGAATTCCAAAGAGCATGCTTTTGCTTATACTGTAGTTTCCAGTCTCCATTTTTTTAAAGTAGAAGAAATATATCTGTGAAGCAATTGGAATGTAGAATTTTTTGAGATTTTTAGGATTCCCTCCTTTCCCCCAGCCCTGGATTGTGGCCTGTGATTATTATGAAAACAATTTTAAATGGCATACTCACTTTTATCTAATGTTGCTAAATAGTTCAACTTCATTTTTATAAAAACAACCAATATTGTTTCAAGTTAATAATTTTCTATCTACATAATATTTACTTAAATAATTGGGGTTGAAGCAAGTACAGCTGAGTGCGAGCATACAACTGGCGAGAGCCGACTTGTTGCAAGCAAACACGCTACCGTGAGCACCAGTCTGCGGGCCACACAGCAGAACAGAGAGTACGGGGGAGAGCAGAAAGTCCGTTTATTGGAAAAGACAGATGTATTTTGGTTTTCTTGAACTTTGTTATTTTACTTTATTGTTCTATCTTTTTTTCAACATTTGCTTTTTTGGTGAACTCTCTGTAGAACATGGTGTGGTAAAAAGAAAGGAGGAAAGTGGGCAGAAAGTAGGAGAAAGGAAGGAGTAATATGCCTATGGATGATCTCCCACTCCAGTTATTGATGTCAAGCTTTAAATTCCAGGCTATTTTCCTCAAGCCATTTATATTCCTTCTGATCTATTTCTCTTAGTTGCCAGGTAATATAAAGCAAGGAACACAACTTTTATCAGTATAACAGAAACAGAAATTGCTAGGAAGGTAAATCATTTCCATGATGAGACCACAAACTCCAAATATGTATCAGATACATTGGGATTGCAGTTTATTTTTCCCTTTAGTGTAGATTTTAGGATGCAAAAATTCCTAAAAGTCAGTGAATGTGTCTTTTTTATTGAACAAATAATAATTAAAATAAATGCAACACTTAATATGTGCCAGGAAATTGTCTACTTGCTTCATTGTTCTTTTTAAAATCACAAAATAATGTTTGATGTAGATTATTTATTCCCATTTTACAGATGATTGAAATAGAGTTAAGTTTTGGTAATTTACCCATACTCACTCAAAGAAACTGAGCTAGGATTAGGGCGCCTGGGTGGCTCAGTTGGTTAAGTGTCTGCCTTCAGCTCAGGTTATGATCCCAGGGTCCTGGGATCAAGTCCCACATTGGGGTCCCGGCTCAATGAGTAGTCTGCTTCTCCCTCTCCCTCCCCCATTCCCTCTGCTTGTGTGCACGTGCTCTCTCTCTCTCATGCTCTCTCTCTTTCAAATAAATAAAAAATATATATAAAAAAAGAAATTGAGCTGGGATATAAAGTCAAGCACTTTGGGAGATAACTGTTACTCTGTATGTCCTCTGATGTAGCTTCAAACACAGTGCTGGGCACGGGGTAACGTTCATTAGATATTAATGGATATGTGCAGTGGATTGAAAGGTCCTCCAAAAGAAGTGTCCTTGCCTTAATCTTCCAAACCTGAATGTTACTGCACTTAACAGAAAGGGTCTTCGCAGACGTAATTAATTTCAGGATCTTGAGATGAGGAGGTCATTCTGGGTTATCTAGGTAGGGCCTAACTCCATTGATAAGTATCCACATAAAAGACACACAGAGGAGAAGGTAGATGGAGGCAGTGTGAACATGGAGGCAGAGATTGGAGTGATGTGACCATGAATTAAGAGATGCCAACAGCCACCAGAAGCTGGAAGAGCCAAAAAACCAATTCTCCCTAGAACCTCCAGAAAGAGTGCTATACAGCTAACACTTTGAGAATTCTGACCTCCAGAACAGTGACAGAATAATTCTTGTGTTTTAAGCCATTGTGTTAATTTGTTAGAGCAGCCACAGAAAAACATGTAATATAGGAAATTAAGAAAAAAAAAACAAACAAACCTGAAAAAGCAGATTGAGAGGCAATGGAAGAATTCACATCCATTATAATTAGATTTTTGCATAAAAATGTTCCAGATTCCATTCTCCTAATTAATAAATGTATCTACTCACCTTTGATATACTCCTTGATATGAATTTGCAGGTTATTTTTAAGAACTTGTCATTTTTTACTTTTAAAGCAATAATTTCCTGAAAGAAATATGTAAAATCTTCCAAATAATAAAAGCAAATATAATAATGATTAGCTGGGTGAACTCTCATATAAGGATGCTATGCCTCAAGTAACTTGCGTTTTAACACCAAGGTAAAGGAGTTAGGCTATCATTTCTCTCTGCTACTTTTATTCATTTTCTTCCCACTAAGTTTTGGAATAAAGGAGTTGTACCTAGTGGGAGACATCAGTAAATCCCTTCACTTGACGCTCAAACCTGAAAGGAATCAGGTTGTGTTTTTTGCCTTTCAGTATGCCCTCATAATTTTTTTCTTGTTAGACTGACATAATACACTAGGTGAAATTAGTGCTCTAAGTAGATCTTTGGAAATGTCGTGGAGAGGTGTGGTGAAAGGGGAAGCATTTTGTAGTCCCCTGAGGAGGTCTGTCTTTTAGAGAGCCTGTGCTGTGGGGCTGTGAACTTCAGGTGTTTCTCATTTTTCTTCTCTCCCCTTCGTTAGAACAGGATGGCTAGATTGGACTGGAATTGGGTAACTCTCTTCTCCCAGGTGAGGCAGGCTTTGCTAAAAACCCAGGGAGTCAGGCTCTGATGTATTAGTTTTCCCCGAGGGCAGCCCTTTTTAAGAGGAACACAGTGCTCTGGCATATTTCAAAATGGTTCCTTTTCCCTCCCCCCCGACAAAAGCAGGAAAGGTATTTACTGCGAGAAGCTGGTCAGATTCCTGGGGGGAAAAATCCCCAAAGTGTGGGGGCCCCTCGTAACTGGGTTCCTTGGAGTTGTTAACACTCAAAGTCCTCTGCGTTGAGCCTCCAGCAATCTGTCAACTGCAGTTGCGGTTTTCCTGTCCAGCACTTGTTCCCACTGAGGTTTCCGCTTCTGAGTTTCTTCCTGCTCAGGTAAGTTGTGATTCCCTCTATTTGCCTATTTGAGTTTCCAGTTTTGAGGGCAGAGAGTTGCCCCTGCAGCCTCACTTCTCGTACTGACTTAAGAAATGTTGATTTGCAGTGTGTTTAGTTTTTTGTTATTAGAACAGAGAAATGACGTACAGGCTTCATGTGGAGCTGGAAGTCTCCCAAGTTCAATTATGTCAACACACAAATGTACCCATGTAACCAACAACATAATAAAACTATGAAATATTTCTATCTTTCTAGAAAATTCCTTGTATCCCCGTCCAGTCAATTCAAATGCTCACAAGAAATTGTTCTTCCTATTTTACTGCAAGTTAATTTCACTTATTCTTGATGTTAAGGTAACAGATCCCCACAGTAGTGTTTTGGATTTGGCTTCATTTGGTCAATGTTTTTGACGTCTGTCCAATGCTGTTCCATGTGCTAGTAGTTCATTCTTTTTAAAATAGTATATAATTGCAAGAATATACTACAGTGTTTTTATTCCTTCTCATGTTAAGGACGATTGGTTGTTTCCATTGCAACACAACATAGTTATTTTTAGTTAATTTCTAGAGTTTAGTTTATACTGCTTTGGATATTGTGATAATTGCCTTTTTTGGGGACATATGTCTTAATTTCTTTTTTGGGGACATATGTCCTAATTTCTTTAAGTACCTAGAAATGGAATTTCTAGGTTGTAGGGTAGTGACATGTTTAACTACAAGAGACTACAAACTGTCTTCTTAAATGATGGAACTATTTCGGGGCACTTGGGTGGCTCAGTCAGTGAAAACATCTGTTTTTCCACTCAGGTCAAGATTTCTGGGTCCTGGGATCGAGCCCCACTTCTCCCTATCTCTGTCCCTCTGAGCCTGGTTCTGCTTTCTCTCGCTTTCTCTTTTAAATAAATAAGACCTTTTAAAAAAATGATGGAACTATCTTATATTCCTTGCAAGGTATGAAGATTCCAGTAGCTTCATACCTTAGTCAATTATTGGTATATTAGTTCTTTTCATTTTAATTATTTCAGTGTTTCTGAGCTGGTAGTTTAAATGTAGATATCCCTGAATGTTTATTCAATTCCATTTAAAAATGCTTATTTGCCATTCATATATTTTTCTTTCCTAAACTGTTAATTTTCTCTCCCTCATCCAATTGTGTGTTTATTACTGATTTGTTATGATATATTTTGGATATTGTTCCTTAGATATATGTACCAAAATATTTTCTTCCTGTCTGGGCTTTCCTTTTCATTTCTTAAATATTATCTTTTGCTGAGCTTTAGCAAACAAACAAACAAACAAAAACAATATTTAAACAATAATTACAGACAGCACTTAAACACTTTAGTGTTTGATTTTGAAGTCTAGTTTATCCACTACTTATCATGGTACATTTTGCATTCACACTGAAGTATCTTTACCTATCCCAGGGCCTCAAAGATTTTCTTCTATTTTTTCCTTGAAGATTTGAACTTTTAACTTTACTTTTTATGTCTGTAATCCGTTGTGAGATAATTTCTGTGGGTGGTAGGAGGTGTTGGTGGAAGTTTACTTTTTTCTACAAATGTATTCTGTGGTTTCACGTGATCTATTGAAAATACACTTTATTTTCTTTCATTGAATTTGGTGCTTTGGTTGATAAACAATGAACTGTATAAGCATGCATGTTATTTCTGAACTTTTAGTTCAGTCCCATTGATATTTTTGTCTAAGTTTATGCCCATACCACACTGTCATGATAAGCATAACTTTTTAATAAGCACTGAAATCTGATAATGCCAATTCTATAATCTTGTCTTTCTTTTGAGGATTAATTTTCCTCTTTGAGGACCTTTGCCCTTTCCACATGAATGATAGAATCAAATAGCCAATTTTTATCAACAAAAGCCTATTGAGAATTTGACTGAAATTGCATTGACTTTGTAGGTCAATATGGTTAGAATTAAAACCTATTTTATAGTTTTAACTGTAAAAGTTTCACGTGTATTTTGTTGAATTTAGTTACTTTCTTCAGCTGATAAAGTCACATCATGTCGTAAGAGCAGTGCTGGTAGGTAGTTAGGGACAGGACTGAAAATCACTGATGAATTATCTAATTAACATTTATCACTGTTAATTGTGGGAAAATTATGTGAATCTCTGTGAAGAAACAAGGTTATAAGAATGTTTGTCCCCAGAAGTTATAACTAGTTTAAGGTATGTAATTCTATGAAAAAAAATCCCATTAAATAAAATTTTGTATGATGAAACAGTGCTTTTATGTTGCCTCTCTGAGGTAACTGAGAGAATATTTTCTGTTAAAATTATTTTCATAAACCACAAAGGCCCTATCATTGAACACCCATGGTCTAAATTGTCACCCTTCGGATTAACCAAGGGTTTGCTCTTTTTCACCATTACACATTGAAAAGAGGACATTTTTAATTGCATATTGAGAGATTGGGTTTAGAATCTCAGGAAGTTGAGAATAAATCCTGCTACTTGGTAGATGCCTCTATGGGAAATGACTCCATAACCAGACCAATGCACAGTTTACCTGTATGAATTTTTAGTGCTAAATTTGATCACAATTCTGTCTAACTGATAATGTTCCTCAGTATTTGAAAATTCCAAATGCATCCTAAACATGAATTTTCTATTGCTACAACATGGCAGAGTTATCTACTTTTATCTGAGCCTGAACATTTATAGATGATGAAATGGTTGGAGAAAATGATACTTGCTTTGTCCAAGTGATGATCTTTTAAAAAGTCTTATTCTGAAAAGCTTTAGAAAGCTTTCAGAATCTTTGGGAATTCAGGCAATGCTAGAAATTGTCTTTATATCTTTTATATTTCTTCTGAATTAATAGTAGGCATTCCTTATCAGGCTCATATCATGCAAATGGTGTCATATCTCATCTTAACCATTTATTCAACAAGCATTTACCGCTTATCCACTTCATTCCAGGCAAAAAATGTCATTTTCACTCACATTGCTTAGAGTCTGGTGAGAAGAGATATAAAATAACTTAGAAAACCACAAATTTAGACATAATGATTTTTTAAGTTAGGATAGGCAAGATTATGGTACAGTAAACAAAACTGTCCCTTGATCTCCCAGATCAAATGAAATACTGCTCCTCATTATCTTTGCCAGGCCCCAGACACATGGGGTTACCTCTATCTGGACAATATTGGTAGTCATGCAGAATTAAAGAGAACATGGCATATTGTGTGCTGATTCCGAAGGTTTTTGCTCAGAAGTGACACGTGTCACTTCCACTCACATTTTTTTTCATGAAAACAAGTCACAAAATCAAGCTTGAAGTTTATGCAACAGAGAAAATAATCTTCCACCAAGATAGGAAGAAGGTATTTTGAGCAATGCAGTCTACCAAATAATGCCTCATGTCACTTAAGTGCTTTAATAATCAATTGTATTGTAATACTTAAGATTACATGTTAAGATTACATATTTAAAGACAGCATATTATTAATCACTTTACTAGAGTTAGAGTTGGTCTCATTCCTACGACTAGTTAAGTATACATGTGCAAAAATATAAGTATATACTTAGAAATGTTATAGGCAAAATCATTTTAAAAATCTGTCACATAATACTGATATTGGAGAATTTCATAAAATGTCCGGGGTTTTCCTGTTTTCTTCTCTTAACAGAGAATCTGGATTTAGAAAGTAAAGGTCACATGTAGGAAAAGGTGAAATGAAAACTGTTAATGTAGGGTGCCTCAGTTGGGTGACTGACTCTTGGTTTTGGTTCAGGTCATGATCTCAGAGTCCTGAGATTCATCTCCATGTCTGGCTCTGCACTTAGCACAGAGTCTGCTTTAGATTCTTTCCCTTTCCCCACTCATGCCTGCCCTCTCTCTCTTTCTCTCAAAATAAAATATTAAAACAAGATTATGCTAATCTATTTCTTTTCTTTCTCCCTTCCCTTTTCTTTCCTTCCCCTTCCTCTTCCCCTTCCCTCCCTGTTTTGAAAGTAGGCTCCCCACCCAGCAGAGAGCCCAATGTGGGGCTTGAACTCATGATCCTGAGACCAAGACCTGAGCTGAGATCAAGAGTCAGATATTCAACTGACTGAGCCACCAGGCATGCCTCTGTTAATCTAGAAGGAAAAGAAAATGAGAGAAAATATGGCAAAAAAATTATAGCTGTCTTTTAATATCTATTGTTCTTTTTCCAATGTGACATAGCTGCTGATTTGGGTCTAGGCATAAGCATATGGATACCCAGAGTGATAACATTTCTCACATTCCTTTCCAACTGAATGTTGATATATAGCAGAATTTTAGCCAGCGAAATTTAATTGGAAGTGTCTTGGGGAAGCTTCCAGAAGACTTTCTTTAAAAAGAAAGAGCATGTCTACCCCTTTTGTTCTTTGTTTCTTAATCCTTCTACCTTCCATGGAGGTGCTTCCCTAAACCTTGAAGATAAAAGATATATGCCAAGAATGATGGGTCAGTGAACTAGAAATAGCATGGATCCTTCTACATATAAACCCTAGATGAGTTTCCTGTGAACCCATACTTAATGTGAGAGCAAAATAAACAAACTACCTCCAATTTTAGAACACATCTAAAAAAGAAAAAAAAGGATGCGACCTGTTGTCAGAAATATATATTACTGTTTCACAGGAAAAAATGTCAAAAATCATATATCAGGTGGTCTCAATCTTCAACTGTTTTTCCAGTCTTATGTATAAAAGGAAAAGATTATGAAGTTACGGGTCCTTTTACTTTTAACTGCTGAAACGAGCACTTAATTTAAGACCTTTTCATCTTGACAGAGAATTCAAACAAAATATGTTAATTGTCATTTAAAATAGTCATAGTAATCATTGGCTTTCTTTATGTAGATTATACATTCGAGACTTGAATGACAAAGATTAAAGCCCAAATTCACCACATGATTGACAGCCAATTCTCTGATTAATAAAATAAGAGTGTTGATTCATGATTTTTAATCTTATTCAGTTCAGCAGAGCTGGAAAACAGGAAAAAAAAAAACCCTAGCAAATGCCTTAGAATAATAGCCTGTCAGGACAATTATATATAAAAATATATTAAAAGTTAGAATTCTCATTTCAGTTTGCACAAGTAGAATGAAACAACAGGGTTTATGTGAGGCAGGGCTGTCTTCTGAAAAGATGTGGTATTTTGTTAAAGGGAGAACTAAAAAGAAATTGAAAGATTTCATGCAGAATGGCTAGATTGAATTCTTTTTAATCCTGATTTTCATAATACTTCCTTGGAGGTTGGTACAGCTAAATCACTGTGTTCAGATTGTTTTTGTTTTGTTTTGTTTTGTTTTTATTTCTACCTCTCATGGCAACATATACTGAAATTTCTGGAAGGTCTGGTTATACTAGTTATAGTGAGTAGAGGTTTGTTTATTCTGACTTTAACCAAAGTATTGTCTCTGTTCTGGGAATCCAATGGAAATTTTGACTCTTTGGATTGTACGACTAATGCCTTGATGAATATTGATGAACGATTCTATAAAGTTATAGAGCGGGTCATTTTTTTCAGTGTTAGAATGTAGCACCTGGTTACAGTTAACAAAAGACAGTTTCAAAGTTTAAAATTTATTTGTTATATTTTGGTATTACTAATTTCAGTCTCTCTCTCTGTGTCTTGTCTATCTCACAACACACCCCATATTTTCAGTCTTCCCAGGTGTGTACGTACTTTAGCTGTACACTGAAACTGTCAGAAACTATCGAGTTGAGGAAGCTGAGGTAGCCTTTTCATTGTATTTGGGGGAAATGTACTGGAAGGAGGAAGAATATGGCTGATTGCGAAAATTCATTCAGTTCAGAGTACCAGGGGATGGTGACATTGTTGCCATTAGTGTTTCTTCTTCTCTAGCCTCCTTCTGCTCTTCCTTCCCACCTTACCCTTCAGTTTCTTTCTCTCCTTCTCTTTCCTTTTCTCTTCCTTCCTTTCCTCTTTCCTCTACTCTCCTGCTCTTTTTATTTTCTTCTGTCCTTTTCTCCTTCTGTTTCCCATTGCCCTCTGTTCGTGTTCTCCTCAACTTCCTCTTCCCTTGCCCCTCTCCTGCTCCCCCATTTCCATGATTCTTCCTTTCTCTATCCTCCCTCAAGTTTCTTCTTTCTTTATTTCTAAGAAGAATAAAAATACTCTAAGGTTAGGACCATTTGATTAATGACATATTGGCTCTGGTATTTTCTGTGAATCAAGAGCATATGATTCTGACAGCTTTCTTTGTTCCTTTTTTTCACCTCTCAGAAATAAAATGTTACATGATCATCACTATAAAAATTTTCACACAGCACTGAGATGGAGATTAGAAAATAAAAAGAAATGGGGATATAGGTTGTCCCAACACCCAAAGCCTTTCACAGCATTTCCTACAATATTTTCATTACTGTGTTCCTAAATATGTATTTTGGCACAAGTTCTTTGTATTTGAAGTTAAGATATTTCATAAAGCTTGTCCCTTGTGTCTGGATACATTTTTTTTTTCCTTTAGCGCCAGGCAGCTGCTTCATTTTCTGAGGCACAATAATACTTTCTTATTCGTATTTTTCTTCCTTGTAGCTTTTTATAATTTTGTAGTTTAATGTTTATTCTACTCTTACTGAATTTTAATAAATTTAACATTTCCTTACTAATACACACGCATACTCTCTAATCTTCCTCCACAAGGTAAAACAAATCTGTTGTAAAGAATCGAGAACCTCTGAATCCCAGCACTCTTCTTTTTAGCAGATGTCCCCCAAATGCTAGAATATGTTAAAACACATGTTGGAAACTTTTAAAGTTTCCTTATCTAAAGCATTAATCTGATATACAAAAAGTAAGGCAATGGGTCAGAGAGGGGAAGAGACCTGCTTAGGATCAAGGTATTAGTATACAGAAGCATCATGACTTGAACAGATTGTGAAACTCGTCCATAGTGCTCACCAGCATCCAATTTGCAGCACTTCTGTTCTGTTTTAATGGCAGGGTAATGTCCTCAGCTGAATGTTAGATTTTTGTTGATCATGGTAGGTTCAGTAGACCAGCTTGCTGAGGTTGTTTTACAACATCCTTGTGGTATATTTTCCTTTAATGTAGGGACTAGCAAAATAAAAACAATGTGTTCCAAGTTTGGAATAAAGATTCCAGTGAAAATTTAGGTTCTCTCAATAAGATTTAGTTACATACTTGATTTTGGTGTTAAGTGGGGACACAGCCAGTAGTTCATGAGATCATTTTGCTAGTTCAGATCTTGCAGTAAACTAGAGCTCATGGTTCTGACAGTAACTTTCTGACTTTGTTAGTACATCTGCCCTGTTCCTGATCCTCAGTCCTTTGACTGACTCAGTCCTTTGATTGATCATATTCAAATCCCTGATTTTAATGAAAAATAAGATTTCTTGCAAGCACAGTTCAGTCTTGTTGCTGTAGGAGTCCTTGATGGAGAAGAGGATAGGCTATGCTCTTCCAGTTCTTTCAATAACTTTATAAGTAGCTCATTCTCCTTAAAATAGTTTTAGACCCTACGACAGATCTGCTCTGCAATTTTTGGAGCCAGAGTTCATTATAAACCATGGATCTTCAATGTTTTGCACCTGGAAAATCATGGTTTATTACCTGACCTAGTTGTGTTCCAACCTAGTTACCACTGGAAGGGGGGGCATTGGTAGTCTGATATATGCTGTGGCAAGAGTTACTGTCCTAATCATTGTGGTTATTTGAAACAAAGTGACTAACATATGACTTTAGTAGACCATGTTGCAGCTGTCATATAACAGTAAACATTCCTAGGGTGAAGTGTATGTTTCTCAATGCACAGGATTATTTGAGAGAGAAAGCAACAGACTTAGAGTTAACTTGATTCAGGGCATGCCAGAGAATGAAGCAATTCCCATGACTTCTTTTAAAGTATGTTTTTTGAAGCCCTATGGCTCATGTATCTAAAAGCAGATGCATGATTTTGTTTATTCCTAAAGCACCAAGTAAATTAAATTCATAGCATTGTCAGGTCTTCTGTTAAATAAAGATTAAGACATTGATTAGCAAACAGTAGGATGCCTCAAATTGGAAAGATTTGTTAATTGTAAGGGTTTTGAACTCCAGAGTACCCCTGTGCATCTCTAATTCTAGCAAAAACAGACTTTCTTCCCATCATGTTAGCCATTGTTAGATGAAATGGATATTAAAGGACTCCATGGATTAGGTGGAAAGGGGTGGAATAGTGGATTCATCAAGAGTTGCACAACACTTCCTAAATTCATCTTCCAAGAGAGTTCTAAGAGAAGACCTCTTTCACCAAGGCATTGGGAATGAATGGTGAAGAGGTTATTTGCATCCTATAATTTGGCTGTCATGGTAGCCTAACCACGAAGGTTGTTTATACCACTTTTGAAATGGGGCCCCTAATTTTAGTGTAGATGTTAAGATATTGTTAAGAAGCCAGGCAATAGTGTTTCATTGCCAGAGGAAAGATGGAGAGTAGTTGCCATTTAGGGCAGCACAACTGAAGTAGGAACTAGAAAGTTGGACACATCATGGAGCACCCCCTGGGAATTAAAGACTTAGACTATCTTCTGAGATCCCTTTTAATCTGTATAATAGCATGAACTCTAAATCTTGTGAATCTAGGTCATAATGGTGAAGTTTTTGCCTTTCACCTAATCCCAGACTTCTCTAGTTCTGAATCCCCAAGTCCTTTGGGAGGCCAGATACTTTTGTGGAAGGACCCTGTGTACACACCATAAATCTTCCTCTTTTTTGTCACCGAAGGCACCCGTGTCTTATTAAGAAAAGGACTAGGCACTTGGAAAAGAGAAATATGTAGATTTTTTTTGAAAGATAATAGAAACTGACTTCAGTTAACATGAGTTCTTGGTGATTTAGAGGGCTAATGGAGATCAATATAGTACACAACATTTTGGAGTTTAGGCAATAGATAAATTCTGACTAAAAACTATTTTTAAATGAGTATGTTTCCATGAAAGCATTTTTTGTTTATTTCTCTAGCTCCAGAGTGTGATATATTTTCTCTGAAATTGGTAGGCTCATTATTTGATTTCTAGATGCCTGAGGATAGGCTATTAAAATAGGTAAGGTAAAGCCACAGAATTAATACTTGGAAGAAAAATTTAAACCAAATTCAATAATGTATCTCTTGGGGAAGGTCACCCTCAGAAACTTGGAAAATATAAGGTTGATAGTACCTATTGCATACACATTTTACTTGCCTGTTTGCCCAGAATAGAACATGGAGATTGACAATAACTTCCTGTTAGTTTAATCAGGTGCAGAATTTATTGGTTAGTATGGTTGCATATATGCTCTTTGTATTGTTATCTGGCATGTGGCAATAAGATTTAAAAATGTTTTTTTTTTCTTTTTCTATACCACCTCCACCCCCCCCCCAAATCTTAGAAGCTGTTTGTTTCACCTAATGGGGGCAGAAATACATACTCATTATCTTGCCTCAAATATTTGGCTTGATTGCCCTGTTTTGGTCTTCATGGGTCTCACCATCTCACAGGATTTTCCCACTGGTCCTTAGCACTAACATGAAGGCCAATTGAGTGTGGTGGTCAAGAAGAATTCTTGAAAGGTTCTATGGTGCAACTTAGTAACTTTGTTTAAGTAGCATGGAGATAGGATCTCTGGGCAGAAAGGCCTACACTTTTGCTGCATGAAGTTGGTAGTTATATGCTTACTGCTCAAGTGAGGAAGGGGGTGCAGAGAGTGTTAGATCATAAATGTTTTCTTCAAATTTCTAGTCATAAAACTTTTCACAAGATTTCTCTGGTGCTTTTCATTCAGTTTGGTGTTACCTATTGGTGAGATATACAGGCAGTCATGAGACCCTTTAGGAATGTAGCAACCAGTAGGTATTTGATCTTTATCAGAACTATGTAGGCTATAGGTTAGCCTTGCGGGCTAAAGATGAACATTTTTCTGCTTCTTTCCCTCATCATTTTCACCCCTGACCAATTTTTGGTCCTTAAATCTTTAAGTTAATCGAAGAGTGAAGGGCTCATTTTCTTTAACCTCTTCAAGCTGACAGGGGTTGTAGAGATGTCTCTACCCATGGACCAAAATTGGTCATTATTTGTCCCTACAGGTAACTATTAAGGAAGGCCATTGCTGTAGAGTCCAGAGTGGACATCAAGGAAGGACTGTTTCGTGTAGTAAGGATCCTCTGTTGGAGGGGTGAGGGAGTCAGGAATTGCTTGCATGTATCTCCACAATAAGAGAGAACAAAGAAAAAGAGACAACACATTAGAATTAGTATCATAATAAAAATGAGATAAGAAAACCTTTAAGGTAGACCATAGTCTACCTCTGACCAGGAATGTGACCAATCATTAAGTGATAATGCAGGGTCTTTAAGAGCACTAATTTGATTATTTAGATTAGTCAGTAATTTTATTTTTGTCATAATCTGGAATGTAGACACAGCATTCTGCTTTAATAATGGTACTTGTATTCCCTTGTGCTGCTGTCAAGACATCCAAAGCCATTCTACTTTGTAGAACTGCTTTACACTGGAGTTATTGCAGTGTTTAATAATATAACACTATTTTGAGAGTCATTTAAGGCCTTAATCTGGGTATGTATGTGTGTTAAAACTTTGGCTATATTAGCAGAATCATCTGGGATATGTATACAACATTTAGTCTCAATTTTAGCATAATTTTGACTTGCAGTCAGGATATCAAGTCCATTAGGTTTTGGAGGGCCACTTCTTGAATTTGTGGTGACTTTGTGTTGGGTTTGGTTAAAGGTGCTTGCTGTATGCTTGGCTAAAACCTCTATTTGTAATTTTACATCAGTAGAGGAGGCTTTCAGGACAAATACAGCTGAGGTATAAAACCATTAAGAAGGCTTCTTTGCCTGACATCTAGATTTAACAATATCCTAATTATAAGGAATCACTGGCAAGTGGGAGATGGCCTGTCCTGGGAGATAAGGGCATCCCCATGTGTATTCTCCAACTATAAGGAAGGTAGGGCCATCCATTATTCTACAAGTTCCCAGTTAACCCCATGGAGTGGGGTTGTGCTCTAGCTTTTTTTTTTTTTAACATTTTTTAAAGATTTTATTTATTCATTTGAGAGCAAGAGGGAGGGGCGAGGGGGAGGGAAAGGGACAAGCAGACTCCCTGCTGAGCATGAAGCCCCAGTGTGGGGCTCTATCCCAGGGCCTTGAGAACATGACTTGAGCCAAAATCCACTGCTTTAACTGACTGAACCACCCCAGTGCCCCAGAAATGGTCTAGCTTTTAAGATGTGATTTTGTTACCACAGCCACGTAGAATTAATAAAGGTGTCACCTGAGTTACACAATTGTTAGGAGTCCATCCCATTGTCCAGCTCTTTAAATAATCCTATGCCCATGGGGTCCCTTTTTTTTTATCTCCATAGAGTAACAAGCAGGAAGATTGTATATGAGCTATTATGATAATTTCTCTAAAGTTTATTCCAAGTTGTCTGGCTTAGCAGACAATAAACGTTTAAGGACAAATAATCAAAACTAAAATCTAACATCCATATAAGAATGTTATTGAGAAATTTTTTCTATCTAAATTCATCCTCATTTCCAGACACAGCCAAATCAAGACTAATTCCTTTGTAAAAACAAGTCCAGTTTTAACAGACATGGTCTAACTTTTTATATAAACTCAAGAAGAATAGTGATTGATCATATGGATCTTTGAAAATCTGCTTTGCTGAAACTTTTTATAAGGAATCTCTACATTGAACTTTTAATAGTTCTTTGAGGGAAGAGCCAAGCCAAATACTTGTCATCAGATTTGCCTGCAATACCTGTAGATTTGGGTGTATTCCTCTTCTTAAGGTCCCCCAAATATCCTGAGATTCCTGCACCTTCCAGGAAGAGACATTCTTTACTCAGGCTGCTGGGAACTCTGTAGGCAAGGTATCAAGCCAACATTCCCAAGTGGCTACAATGGCTCCATAAATTCAACCTTAATTCCTTAAATCTGGTCATATGTGAGTTTTTGTGTGTCTCTCTTGAATACGACATACCAATCAATATACATGGGTAAGATAACCAATGTTTCCAATGGTGTCCTTTTATGAGAAGAATAGATTCTCATTGAACTTAAGCAAATAATTATAATTGCCATGGAAGAAAGAATACTCAGAGTTTCTGAATTTCAGAGGGTTAAGGTAGGAAGAAAAGTTAAATGCTTCAGTTGTTTCACTGAGGAATATGTTATCATTTTTCTGTGTATCATAGATAATTTAAGAGAAGATTTCCTTTTTTTTTGAAATTGATTGCTCAGTAACAAGCACTCACTAAGGTTTTATTTTTATTTATTTTTATTTTTTCAGTGTTCCAAGATTCATTGTTTAAGCACCACACCCAGTGCTCCATGCAATATGTGCCCTCCTTAATACCCACCACCAGGCTCACCCATCCCTCAGCCCCCTCCCTTCCAAAACCCTCAGTTTGTTTATCAGAGTCCACAATCCCTCATGGTTTGTCTCCTGCTCCAATATCCCCCAATTCACTTTTCCTTTCCTTCTCCTAATGTCCTCCATTTGATTCTTATGTTCCACAAGTAAGTGAAACCATATGATAACTGACTTTCTCTGCTTGACTTATTTCACTCAGCATAATCTCCTCCAGTCCTGTCCATGTTGATAGAAAAGTTGGGTATTCACCCTTTTTGACGGAGGTGTAATATTCCATCATATATATAGATCACACTTCTTTTTTCATTAGTCTGTTGAAGGGCATCTGGGCTCTTTCCACAGTTTTGCAATTGAGGCCATTGCTGCTATGAACACTGGGGTACATATGGCCCTTCTTTTCACTATATCTGTATCTTTGGCATAAATACCCGGTAGTGCAATTGCAGGGTCATAGGGTAGCTCTATTTTTAATTTTTTGAGTTATCTCCACACTGGTTTCCAAAGTGGCTGCACCAACTTACATTCCCACCAATAGTGTAAGAGGGCTCCCCTTTCTCCACATCCTCTCCAACATTTGTTGTTTCCTGTCCTGTTAATTTTGGCCATTCTGACTGGTGTAAGGTGATATCTCAATGTGGTTTTGATTTGAATTTCCCTGATGGCTAATGATGATGAACATTTTTTCATGTATCTGTTAGCCATTTGTATGTCTTTTTTGGAAAACTGTCTGTTCATGTCTTCTGCCCATTTCTTGATTATCTGTTTTTTGGGTGTTGAGTTTGAGGAGTTCTTTATAGATCTTGGATATCAGCTCTTTGTCTGTAGTGTTATTTGTGAATATCTTCTCCCATTCCGTGGGCTGTCTCTTTGTTTTGTTGACAATTTCCTTTACTGTGAAGAAGCTTTTTATCTCGAAGTCCCAAAAGTTCATTTTTGCTTTTGTTTCCTTTGCCTTTGGAGACATGTTTTGAAAGAAGTTTCTGTGGTTGATGTCAAAGAGGTTACTGCCTATGTTCTCCTCTAAGATTTTGATAGATTTCGGCCTCACATTGAGGTCTTTCATTCATTTAGAGTTTATCTTTGTGTATAGTGTAAGAGAATGGTTGAATTTCATTCTTCTATACATAGCTGTCCAATTTTCCCAGCACTATTTATTGAAGGGACTGTCTTTTTTCCACTAGATATATTTTCCTGGTTTGTCAAAGATTATTTGACCATAGAGTTGAGGGTCCATATCTGGACTCTCTACTCTGTTCCATTGGTCTATGTGTTTGTTTTTGTGCCAGTACCATGCTGTCTTGGTGATCACAGCTTTGTAGTAAAGCTTAAAATCAGGCATCGTGATACCCCCGCTTTGTTTTTCTTTTTCAACATTTCCTTAGCGATTCAGGGTCTTTTCTGTTTCTATACAAATTTTAGGATTGTTTGTTCCAGCACTTTGAAAAATGCCAATGGAATTTTGATCAAAGTGGCATTGAAAGTATAGATTGCTCTGTGCAGTATAGACATTTTAACAATGTTTATTCTTCCAATCCATGAGCATGGAAAAATTTTCCATCTTTTTGTATCTTCTTCAATTTCTTTCATGAGTGTTTTGTAGTTCCTGGAGTATAGATCCTTTACCTCTTTGATTAGTTTATTCCAAGGTATCTTATGGTTCTTGGTGCTCTAGTAAATGGAATCGATTCTCTAATTTCCTTTTCTATATTTTCATTGTTAGTGTATAAGAAAGCAACTGATTTCAGTGGATTGATTTTGTATCCTGCCACATCACTGAATTGCTGTATGAGTTCTAGTAGTTTGAGGGTGGAGTCTTTTGGGTTTTCCACGTAAAGTATCATGTCATCTGCGAAGAGAGAGAGTTTGACTTCTTCTTTGCCAATTTATTTCTCTTTGTTGTCTGATTGCTGTTGCTAGGACTTCTAGTACTATGTTGAACAGCAGTGGCAAGAATGGGCATCCTTGTTGTGTTCCTGATCTCAATTGGAAGGCTGTCAGTTTTTCGCCATTGAGAATAATATTTGCTGTGGGTTTTTCATGGATAGATTTTATGAAGTTGAGGAATGTTCCCTCTATCCCTATATTTTGAAGAGTTTTAATCAGGAATGGATGCTGTATTTTGTCAAATGCCTTTTCTGCAGCAGTTGAGAGGACCATGTGGTTCTCTCTTCTCTTATCAATTTGTTCTATCACATTGACTGATTTGCAAATGTTGAACCACCCTTCCATCCCAGGGATAAATTCCACCTGGTCTTGGTGGATAATCTTTTTAATGTACTTGTTAGATCCTATTAGCTATTATCTTGTTGAGAATCTTGGCATCCATATTCATCAGGGATACTGGTATGAAATTCTCCTTTTTGATGGGGTCTTTGCCTGGTTTGGGATCAAGGTAACGCTGGCTTCGTAGAAAGAGTCTGGAAGTTTTCCTTCTGTTTCTATTTTTTGAAAGAGCTTCAGGAGAACAGGTATTATTTCTTCTTTGAATGTGTGGTAGAATTCCCCAGGGACTCCGTCAGGTCCTGGGCTCTTGTTTTTTAGGAGGTTTTTGATCACTGCTTCAATCTCGTTACTAGATATTGGTCTATTAAGGTTGTCAATTTCTTCCTGTTTCAGTCTTGGAAAATTATAGATTTCCAGGAATGTATCCATTTCTTCTAGGTTGCTTAACTTATTGGCATATAACTTTTAATAATAATTTCTGATGATTGTTTCATTTCCTTGGTGTTAGTCCTGATCTCTTCCCTTTCATTCATAATTTTATTAATTTGAGTCCTCTCTCTTTTCTTTTGGATTAGTCTGGTCAGTGGTTTATCAATCTTATTAATTCTTTCAAAGAACCAGCTTCTAGTTTTGTTGATGTGTTCTACTGTATCTCTAGTTTCTAACTCATTGAAGAGAAGATTTCCTTAATCTGGAAGAACAAACATTAGACAGTCATAAAATCTATAATTATATCCTTTAATTCATTTAGTCCCATTTTACTCATTCTTGTTCTGTTTGAAAGCAGATTTTTAGTTCTGGAAATTCTTATCCAGTTCAGTTTTATGATTTTAAAGATATCAAAAACCTGTAATTGTCAGAAGTCCTTTTTATGAATCTCCTTGAATATGAAACATTTTGTAAGAGTTCCAGAGAAATAACTGTAAATGACAAAAATAAATAAATAAAACTCCTGAGATATGGACATCGTTAATGATCTGATATAAGAGTCCATTATAATGTAGCCAACAAGGAAATTGAGTTATTCCTGTGACACATAACATTTTAATAATTAGAATGTCAAGTGATGACTTTATATCAAAACATAGTAAAACTTTAGAGATTTCATGTATTTTTAGAATAGTTATAGCCTTTACCCATGTAATATAGAGCATTGAAGCTTATTATTGGTTTGACAGTGCTTTCCAATAATGTAACATTACCAAATAAACTAAGTAGCCTAATTAGTTAAAAAATTCTTCATTTACCATTTAATTCTCAGGAAGTTTGTTATAAATCTTAGAAAGTTAAAAAGGATGTACCCAAATAGGATTAAAGATCATTATAAGTTTAATAATTATATTTAATCAAAGTGGCAATAAGGGATTCTATAGGAAGTTATGTAGCTGCTAGCAAAATTTAGCTCCTTTTTTTTTTTTTTTTTTATAAATTTTTTTAAAGATTATTTATTTATTTATTTCACAGAGGGAGAGAGATCACAAGGAGGCAGAGAGGCTGGCAGAGAGAGAGGGGGAAGCAGGCTCACTGCTGAGCAGAGAGCCTGATGCGGGCCTCGATCCCAGGACCCTGAGATCATGACCTGAGCCGAAAGCAGAGGCTTTAACCCACTGAGCCACCCAGGCGCCCACAGATCTCACACACAAAAGAAGAAGCAAACAAAGAGGAGGGAAGTAACTTAGAAAAAAGACAGAGGCATGTACAGGATCTTGGAGGCAATCTGTTTACAAGAGAGACATAGACATAAAGAACATGCCAGAATACAGGTGAGGTGGGAGATTAGTGGAAGAAGCGTCTGAAGCAGCTGAGCTGATGGTGAATTGATGGGTAGAGGGTAAGGAGATGGCTATTTTTAGACCCGCTAAAGTGGTATGGACAGATCAGGATTTGGGGCCATAAAGGCCTGACCATATGGGATTTTGGTCCATTTTTCTGGTCAGACTTTCCCATTCTCTAGTTTATATTGCGGTCAATAGTATTATAAAAGGAGCACACTTGGGAAGGAAGCATATGAGGTGTCCTTTTTAGGCCTTTTCCCAGGTAGATTAGAAAGAGAATAGACCAGAAGAGAAGAGTGACTAAGCAACCCTCTAGCAAGGAAACAAGAGTTGGAGATTCACCAGTGAAGAGTGTCACTCAACCCGCTATTACCTCATCCCTTCGTGGTTGCCAAAAAGATGTTTCCGAGTCAGCTGGGGAGATGCTTGACACTGGAGCCTCAACCCAGCCAGCCCCAAAGGAATCACCAAAGGCTCTTGGTCTTGTCATGAGAAAGAATTTAAAGACACACGTGCAGCACAGTGGAAAACTTTATTGAAGTGAAAAGTCAACTGAGAGATCTGAGAGTGGGAGAGCTCAAGAGACAGTTGTGTATACTGGGGTTAAGTTTGGAATTTTTTTCTTTAAATCTGTACTGAATGCAGTGTGTTAGGAGACAGCCCAAGAGGCAATCCTTTGGAATTGAGGAAGCTGACCCCATAGTCAATTCCCACAAAACAAGGGGAGTACATTAACTACCAAAGAGTCCATTGTCAAAATCTCCCTTGGCTTCCAAATAATATCTCATCATGAATATTGCAGAAGGTTCCTGGGGTTCAGAGGTGGGAAACACCCCACATTCTTGACCTCCCCCCAATAACTTTGTACCATCCGAGAAAGGATATCCACTGCCCTTTGCTTCCCTCATTGCATTCTAGGCTACAGTGGGTGCCAGTGAAGGGACTGAAATGCTGCAGAGACTGGGGCTGCCTCTTTCCATTTTGAGGAAGTCAATATATTTGGTGACCAATAAAAAGCTTCTAGATTTTCATAAGCTTCTAGATCTAGTATTAATGGATGGGGTAGAGGTCCTGGCCTTTGTCAAGCAGGGAAGCTGTTTTATACTGCATTAAGCTTCATATTATCTAAACTAGAAATACCTGCAATCTGAAAGCAGGATTGAGAACACCAAACAGCCCAGGGGTAAGGACACATGAGAGATCTGAAAGAAAAGTATGGAACGCCTTATCTAATCTGGGAAACTTTATTGTGAATTTTAGACATGATCCAGTCCCAAAGGAGTAGTTCCCTGTTGGGCGAGGGTTCAAACTTGGTAATAACTGTTTCCTTTTGGGAAGCGTGCTGTCAGATGTACACTGGATTTTATGCTCATTGAAGGATCACACCAGGTTATTTAGGAGGAAACCTTATACAGAGGTCTTAAGATCAGTGGCTGTTCTAATGACATGCATGGCTGTCCTATACCTGAGAAGAGTACAAGTATTAAAAGAATGGCAGGCTTTCCCAGCCCAAAACCAGGTACCAGTATCTACATGGGCAGCAGGAGTTTGTTCCTGTCCATAGTCTAGCCACAGAGAGAACCAAGAGGTTCTCTACTGAGCATTCAGACAAGACACATTCTAAAAGGTCATACTATTTAGGACATCTCCTGAAAGGAATAGGCAAGAAACAAAGACTGGGGATAAAGAAAACTTACCAAGCCACATTGAGGCTCTTAGATTTACTGTGTAATCCCTATATAGGGCCACCAAAAATGTTGTGGGATCCTTCAGTGTGACAATCAAGAAAGAATTCCTGAGATGTTTTCCAGTTCAACTTATTTCAAGTAGCACAGGGACAGGATGCATAGGCAGAAAGACCTGTACTTTTGCTGTGTGAAGTTGGTGGTTATATGTCTAAAGCTCAAGGGAGGAGGGGACATGCAGGGAGTATTAGATCATAAATGTTTTCTTCAAATTTCTACTCATAAAACTTATCACAAGATTTCTCTGGCGTTTATCATTCAATTCAATATTAACTATTGTGTGAGATGTACAGGCCATCATAAACCCTTTACGAAGGTGGTGACTAGTATGTATTCTCTCTTTATTGGAACTATGCAGGATATAAGTCAGCCTTGTGGGCTAAAGGTCAACATTTGTCTGCTTCTATCTCTCATCACTAATGGCATTATGATGACAGAGACTTGTGACAGGAAATAGCTGACTTAGAAAAACATATGTCAGAGGATAAGATATAAACCCCATGAAAATATAAGGATCTTTCACCTTACTGAATTTTCTGAGTGGCTGTGACCTGAGTATGTTTTGAATAGCCTCCAAAATATGTAAAAGTCATTGTCATACCTCTCACTTCTCATTTTGTACAAGACAAAAGCTTAGTACATGTCATCACCACTCCTCCTCCTCCTCTCCATTTGTAACCTTTTCTCCTCTTCCTTTCCTTCCCTTTTTGTTTTGAAGTTATTGTATATCATATTTGCTTATACTGCTCTCATGCATTTATTGACATTTTCAAATGAAGTTCAGATTAAACATAATATCTGTAGTTGCTCAAAGATGGATAGCAAGAGAAGCTTGTACAGCTGGTCTAGACTGGGGAATAAAAGAAGATTATCCTATTCAAGCTGGAAAGCAAGCTCACCAACTACTTGGCACATAGAACCTGATATATTGGATATGGTGCTCAATGTGCTTATAACATATTAAAATATCATATAAAACTTGAGGCAGTCCTGAAGAGAATTGCACCTTATAATTTTGGAGTAAAACCATAGTATCATATTTTTCTTTGGCAAATAACAGTTTATTAGAGACTAAAAACCTGAAATTGGCACTTCTAGTGACCATGTGGTCTGAGATGTGCATCATAAATAGTGTGGGTGCTGATCCACCGAGTGAATAAATCGTCCTCATAAACATTCTATCATCAGGAGACATGGTCACAAAATACTAAACTCAAGTCAGTCCTGGAAACAATTAGATGAGCAAATATTCTGCTGTAATGGCTAACTTTGTCCTACCCCACACCTGTAACATAGGATGTTCACTTTGGCAAGTTGACCCATTTGTAGATGTTGCAAGCTACTTATATTGGCTAGAGCAATATAGTGACTCGCAGGGTTATCTCCAAAAGACAATTGGGAGAGTACTTCAATTGCACAGATTTGAGTGGTACATGTAATGGTCAACTCTGCCTGCAAGGAGATATGACATGAGATAAAATTTTACCTTATTAGCCTGATGAGCTAACCAGATGGCCAGGAATTAGAAAGAACACACTTGAAGAATTAATGAGAGGAGTTACAAGGAGAAAACCTTTTTTAGAGTGTAATGTATTTGTTTTTCATGTGAATGATCACTGACATGTTCACCTATAGACATGGCTGTCAATAATAAGATACAGAAGTGATCCATGCTGAGGATCAGTTAGCCTCTCTCAATGAACTTCTGCTCAAAATGGTTGTGATGGTAGAGATGGAAGTTATATATAAGTTCAAAAACAACCTTTACCTTAGCAATGCTGATCTGACTGATATTTTTGCTTAGCAACCAATCTACTAGAAAAAAATGGAGTCCCTAATGTAACATTATAGGCTTTTATAGAATAGCCAGTTACCTGGTGGGCACATTGATTATATTGAGCATTTTTTACTAGGGAGAAAGCAGTTGTTCCACTGTTTCTTCCAGTTATTTTCTTACTCTTTAAGTAGATTTGCTTTCCATGCTTGGTATGGTTCTGCCAGCATTTACTGTCACCCCAGCATTTACTGTTACCTTTATTAATTGCTATCAGATGGATACTACTACTCACTTTTGATAGAGATGATGAAGTGGACTTATCCCAGGAATGTTTGACCTAATCTTATAAACTTCATCATGCAGAAGTAGCCAATATTTTAGAAAAGTGGTATGGCCTCTTGAAAACACAGTGACACGATCAGTCATGTCTCCCAAAATTATGAGTCTTAGGACATGTAGTAGAAATGGAAGTGACAGCTTTTACTATTATATATAATGACCCCCAAGTCATGCAAAAATTGGGGGTGGTGTTGTGTCGTTCTGACTTGTAGTCAGTCCTGATTATCTAAGGTAGGGAAAACCATTGCTTCACAATGGGACAGGAGAAGTATGACTGGAACCCAGGGAGGGATCAGCACCTGGAGAACTGTCACATCCAATAAAAAAGTTAATAAAAGCTTCAACAAAGTAATGTAGGTAGGGCCACCAAGAATCCTATCTTTCAGTAATGAATGTTGTGTTTATCTCACTAAGAACTCCACCAGTTTATATCTGAGGAAAGGAGAAATATGTGATTGTAGCAGAAAGAAGGAAGTTACAAGTACCAGCTATGACCTTGTGAAAGGATGAAAAAAAAAAGGTGTATAGGAGTGTGATAGCTGACTATATTTCTCTCTCTCTCTCTGGTACAATGTGCGTGTGAGTGTGAGTGTGTGTGTGTGTGTGTGTGAGAGAGAGAGAGAGAGAGAGAGAGAGAAGGGGGAAAGAGAAGAGAGGTGTGGTATAATATAGATTCTATCTATTGAGATTATATATGCTTTGTGCTGTAGAACTTTTATAATTAGATCCACAGGTTAGAGGATATTCAGATGGAACTCTGAAGTAAAAGACTAAATATTACTCAGAGAGGAATGCAGTGACTAAAGGAAGTTGGATCTTTTCTTTTAGAAAGAGTGTGAGAATGTTATTATTTTATGACGTACAGTTGTGATATTTTAAGTTGGAAAGTGCTGGAACTATTGCTGTAGAGGTTAAGTATGGGAAGAAGCCTGTGAGTCCTGCTGAAGAGCCAGGGCTCTGAACTGTAGCTCCTGGGTTTAGGTGGGTTCTCACCTGTCCCAACCTACGTCTGCTCTGCCATCTTGTACCACAAAGCCTGGAAAGGTAAACACCAGCTGTTTGGTAACTAGGATTCCACAAGTGTGATTTGTATTTCATCAGTCACATGCACCTACACAACACTTAAGTTTGGAAACTAGTTATGGGAAGAGAGAAGTGGCCATGTGTAGACCATTCTTTTTGCTAGCAGATACAGCCGGGGTGATGTGATTTTGGGGCCAGCAGATCTGGCTTCATCTCCCTGGTCTCTGAATTATGGGTGAGATGGGGTGTTCCTGGAGCCAACAGTGGTTGCTTCTCCACTTTCCTAATTGCTAAAATCTGGAATTGCTTATAGATGTAAAAAATTAATAAAATTATTTACAGGAACTCAAATGACAGTCTTTTGCTCATACTGCTCTAATATTTTGGTTTTCAGTGGGTGGCATTAAAATGCTACTCTTGCTGCGTCTGATTTATATTGAAACTTCATTTATTTTCATGTATGACATCTTACCTAGTATCAATGCATTTTTAATATTTATTTTATTTATTTAGAGAGGACGTGTTGTGTGTAGGGGTAGGGGAAGGGGAGGGGGAGAGGGAGAGAGACTCAAGCAGGTTCCGCACTGAGTACGGAGCCTGATACAGGGCTCCATCTCATCACCCTGAAATCATGGTATGAGCTGAAACCAAGTGTCAAACACTTAACCAACAGAGCCACTCAGGTGTCCCAAGTATCAATCCATTTAATAAATTTATCAATAGTGTACTTTGAGCAAAACTTCTGAATATTATACTATAATTATGTAAATTGTTGTTTTTGGAAATTATTATTTCGATGATTAACAATGTATTAGATTTTAAACACATGGTTTTAGAAATCCACTTTTGGCTGGTTTATTTATATAATTATGGAAAAAATAGCATAGTTCATCACTCTGTTTTATATAATAATTATATTTAAATATCACTGTAGTATACAGCTACTTTTATATATATCATCTTTGATTTTCTGTGTGTGTATGTGTGTGTATTACAAACCAGTGGAATTTGAAGCATATGTAAATATGTGTATTTAAAAAAATAATGAAATTCAAGAAATTTCTGTCCAACACCTCAGTCATAACACTTGAGTCTTCAAAGGTTGTTTTACCACTTTAACAAAAATTTTTCAGGTCTTTTTTAAGCAGACTCTCTAGTTTCTCACAATTTTAAAATGCATCAAAAAGTTGTGTATGTGTATAAAACATAAGTGATTAAAAGTTCATGATTTATTTTTCCGAAGTTGTATTCTAGGAAGAGTTGATATTTTAAATAAATTTGATAATTACCGTTTAGATAACTGTTTTTAATTTGACTCAAGTGCATCATTATGTGGAGTAAAAAATGATGTTGCTTTGCAGTAGATATTGAAAATCAAGTTACCTTTTAATTCTGTATTTTTGACTATATTGCAACCAACTGATCTTAGGTTTTTCCAGTAATATTGAGATATCACATGTCTAGCTAGATGGACCACTGACTTATTCTTGTTTGGAAATTCCTATACACTTTAATTCTCACTGTTAATTTTATTACTTCCTCCAGAATTCTTTTTGTAGATACTGAGCACTGTTTCTGTAAATGAAATAGAAGTAGATGAAGTAATTTATAAATGTAAATGAAGTAGATCTATGAACATAGGAGGACGTACAGAGGTTTGCTATAAAGACATTTTAAAATATATTACACAGAAATCTGGCATATGTAATGATTATATTTTTCACTATTAAAAATCCATTGTTGCTCTACTGACACATCGCATGGAAGCTACAAATAATCCAGATTCAGACCTATTCCCCTGATGATCTCAGAGGATCTGTCACAAAACAGATATTCAGTAAGTGTGAACTGAAATGTAAGGACTTTTTTGCAAATTCTGGGCCCTTTCTCCATGCTTATGACCACACAGAGTAAACCATTTATGAGTGGGATTATTTTTTGAGTCCTTAGAATAATTCCTTTCAAGCAGTAAGCACTGAAGTAACTTCTTGTTGAGAACAAATCACAACAATCCACACAACTATTGTTTATCTTTATCTCCATAGCAACAGAATATATTTTGTATTGCTGTATCATCCAGTTTATTTTCTAAAATAGCCACATGGGCATCTCCCCATCACTTGTACTCTCTGAAGGTAGAGTAAAATTTAAAGAGACACTAGATCAAATGGCAATCTTTTATTTACAAAACACTGATGTGTTTCATTTTTATACACAGGTGCATATACAGATGCACATATATATGCATCAAAGATATGTACACACTAGTTAGAGAAATAAAATTATTTTACATAAAAATGCAGTATTTCTCATGAGATATGTCAGTGATGTAAGAGCAAAGGGATTTACAATGGCTTTCTTGCCATTTGTAAGAAGGTCTTAATAAGCATAAAATATTATATGTTATATATAAATTATAATAATGATAAATTACTATGTATTATAAATGATATATAAATGTGTATTATATAAAAATTAAAAATTTAGGTTATATATTAAATAGAAAAATATTAAGGCAGAAAAATGAGTAGAAGGGCACAGTTAGTTAACAATGTTGGCATTGAAAAGGGTATTGAACTATGAAGAAAGATTAATATCATCTTCATAAAAATGTTATTTGTGTGTCATTTGCTTTTAATAAATTAAATCGTTTAGGCATGTATAATTGTTACTGTAGGTTTACAGAGTATAGAAAAAGTGCTTACTATGTTGGTACAAACACCTTGGATATATGAGGATGTAAAAAAAACAAAAGTTAAAATGTGCCATGAAATTTCTGTTTGCCTTGTTGTAACAATTGGGAATGGACTACGGGAAACACAATTTTTGGTAAATAATCTTTGGAAAGTCAAAGTAGGATGTATTGGTAAATATTGTGAGCGAATATATACTTTGGGGAATCATTTTTGGGGTTGTTTTTTAACCTCTCAGAAGTTTGGAATATTACATAATTCATGTTGGTAGGACTTTTGCAGAGGCACTTCTCAGAGGGTTAAACTTTTTAATGAGGATATCCCATCAATGGAATATTTGTCCTTTCTAAAGCCTGACTGTGATGACAGAATAGTTGGTCAACTCATTTGACTCCCTCTAAAAAACACCTTCAGTTGAATAGGTGTTTAAGTCATATAGACAATATAAGGGATTAATTAACTGCATCTGTCATTTATCAACTTATATTTTAATCGTGAAAATGCAAAGTTAGACAAAAATTTTTCATAAATTTCAGTATTTGAAAACTGAATTTGGGTTTAAATGATATATTACTTCCACCTGCCACCTTCTGGCAAACTGATTTTGGATATTTCTTAATCTTAAAGGGATGAAATTAGGGGTAATTCATAACATCTCAAGAGTCTAAGTGTTCTCTTGAATCTACATTTTTTTCTACTTTCCTTTAATTCCCAAATTTTTAATGAAATAAAATAAGGCAAAATGGTGTTGAGGTAAGCTGTCACATAGAAGTTAAGAGCAAGGTGCCGGGGTGGCTCAGTCAGTTAAGCATTGGACTCTTGATTTTGGTTCAGGTCATGATTTTAGGGTCATGAAATGAAACCCTGAGTAAGGCTCTGAATTCAGCATGGAGCCTGCCTGAGATTGTCTTTGGGGGCACCTGGGTGGCTCAGTTGGTTAAGTGTCTGCCTTCAGTTTAGGTCATGATCTCAGGATCCTGAGATCCAGGCCCATGTTAGGCTCCCTGCTCAGCAGGGAGTCTGCTTCTTCCTCTCCCTCTGCCCCTCCCCCTGCTCATGCTCACTTTCTCTCTCAAATAAATAAGATCTTAGAAAAAAAGTTGTTTAAGGTCTCAATAAAAAAATAAAAATTGACCCTTGAACAAGGGGTCTGTATTTTTGATATAGTGCAGTATTATAAATGTATTTTCCTCATGATTTTCTTTTCTCTACCTTACTTTATTGTAAGAATATAATATATAATAAACAAAATATGTGTTAATTGACTTTATGTTATTTGTAAGGCTTCTGGTCAACAGAAGGCTATTAGTAGTTAAGTTTTTGAAAGGTCAAAAGTTATAAGCCAGTGGTGAATTGTGGGGGAGGAGGAAGTGTCAGAGACCCCAGCACCTGCATGATTGAAGGGCCAACTCTATAAATCTCCTTATTGGGATAGAAGTCAGTTGATCAAGTACCTCATTAAACATAATCTGCTTATATTCACTTTGTCAAGAACAATTGATCTACATTGAGACATTTATTATATTCTCTTTAATTTTGTATCATAAAATATGTCTTAAGAAATGATTCTTTGAAATACATCTGCATTCTATTGGTCTCTGCAAACTTACCTTAATAAACCATTTTTTCCCTTTTCCAACTACATTTCTGAAACTTCCTAAATATAAACCCTCCTACTAATGTGCCTGTTAAATTCCAACCATCAGATAGCATCAACACATTTTTAGGCAACAAAAATAACTATATTGCTTTAGATTAGTTTAAGCTATATTCACAGGCAACATTTTCTAATTATTTTGGATTAACTCCTTATATTTTATATATAAAAATATGTGCTAAGCTTTCTTTACCTTTGTAAACATATGATCTTTTTTTCTACCTGCAATCTTTTCTCCTTTGTGATGCCTCATCTTTTATGGCCACTCAAAAATCAACTTTTCTGAAACACCTTCCTTGGTTGCCCAAGGCAGAGTCAAGTGTTCTTGTCCTGTTTTGTTTCTTTTTGTTCTTCTAGTGTTCTGTAATTCTCTTGCTTGAGACTTCTACCTGAACTTTAAAGTATGAGGGCAGGGACATTGCCATTTTTTGTCCACAGAATTTAGCAAAGAATCTGCCACACTGTGATCACTTAAGTTTATTTAAAAAAAATCCTCGTTTGTAAAAAGTAAAAGGAAATTCTACATGAGTTATAGTATTTTCATTTTGTAGTTGTGTAGCAGTAGCAACATTGAAAAAGTAAGGAAAAAATAGTTTGTAACTTTTTTTGTTGCTATCTTGGTGTATTCATTATGAGGCACAAGGATTGCAATCAATGACATTTATTCTCATAGTACAAATGATACTTTTAACACAATTCTACCTTCATCTGCCAACTGGTACGCAAGTTATATGTAGAGATGTGATTTTTAAATGGTATTTTAAGAAACTCACTATGGTTGAGGAGAGAAAATAATGCTAGGTAGTATTCTGGTGGAATGTATTGCTGAGGAAATCATTCTGGTGTGAATGCTGACTACATATTCATTAGCAGTGATGAAGAATAACAAACATTAAGTTGGCACACAGCTGGTGTTTACTGATATTTCAGGGAGATCAATCATATAAATATTGTCTCTCTGTGTAAAGGCAAATTCCTCTAGAATCTTATTTGTCCATGGTCAAGCTGATCAGCTGAAAGGTAATAAAAAAAAGTGGCTTGTGCTATAGCAGGCTAACCGTTAGCAGGGAACACTTTGCTTCTCATGGTTTTCCTTAAAAACAAAAAAAAATCTTATGACTTCAGCTGTGAAGATGATGTGATGTCTCTGTGAGAACTGCTAGATCAGTGTCCTTCTGTAGGTGCCTCTCCCTTAGGTCAGGAAGGCACCATGTTTTTATGTGTTTTCTTAGCTAGTATATTCACATGGAGTTTGTTTCTACTCTCTTGTGACTTACATGTATGAATTTAACTACACTAGTTATTATCCCAAGATGGTATTTATGATTATTTACCTTTCTGTAATAGTTTCACAATAAACTGACTCCATTCATTTTACAGTCAATACTGTGATCCAAATCCTAAGTACCAATGTCTTCACAATTATAGCAATGATTTCCATTGGATGTCTCCATCTATTTCTCCCTTAATTTCAATCCACATTGAATATCATCAATGGCTTATTTTGCTTATGACATCACTTAAATTATATCATTCTCCTGCTTGAAAATTTTAAATGCCTATTTTCTGAGAGATTAAATTGAAACTTTTATTTACATTTTCTCACTCTTGATCAACCTAGATCTTATCCCATCTTTACACTCTCCTTCAGTATTATTGTATGGAAACCAGAACCCTTACTTTCTCTAACCATTTTCTGAACATTCCTATCCTTGAAACTTACACCATTTTTCCTTCAGGAACATTTTGTTGATCATCCAAAGCCTAGAGAAGTTATTCCTCCTTTGATTTTGTATAGTACTTCGTGTTTGCACACTACTTTGGCAATAAACATCTAATGAATTCTAGAAGCACCTTACTTTTTAATTTTTTTATTAACATATAATGTATTATTTGCCCCAGGGGTACGGGTCTACGAACCATCAGGCTTAACATATTTCACAGCACTCACCATAGCACAAACCCTCCCCAACATCCATAACCCAGCCACCTATCCCCACCCCCTCACCCCCCAGCAACTCTCAGTTTGTTAGGTGAGATTGAATCTCTTATGGTTTGTCTCCAGCTTAATCCCATCTTGTTTCATTTTTTCCCCTCCCTAACTCCCACAACCCCCGCCCTGTCTCTCAAATTCCTCATATCAGAAAAATAATATGATAATTATCTTTCTCTGATTGACTTATTTCACTTAGCATAATACCCTCTAGTTCTATCCACATCATTGCAAATGGCAAGATTTCGGTTTTTTGATGGCTGCATAGTATTTCATCTTCTTTATCCATTCATCTGTGGCTGGACATCTAGGTTTTTTCCATAGTTTGGCTATTGTGGACATTGCTGCTATAAACATTTGGGTGCACATGCCCCTTTGGTTCACTACATTTGTATCTTTACAGTAAATCCCCAATAGTGCGATTGCTGGGTCGTAGGGTAGCTCTATTTTCAACTGTTTGAGGAACCTCCATACTGTTTTCCAGAATGGCTGCACCAGTTTGCATTCCCACCAACAGCGTAGGAGGGTTCCTCTTTCTCCACATCCTCGCCAACATCTGTCATTTCCTGACTTGTTAATTTTAGCCATTCTGTCTGGTGTGAGGTGGTATCTCACTCTAGATTTGATGTGTACTTCCTCGATGGAGAGTGATGTTGAGCACTTTTTCTTGTGGCTGTTGGCCATTTGGATGTCTTCTTTGTAGGAATGTCTGTTCATGTCTTCTGCCCATTTCTTGATTGGATTATGTGTTTTGGGTATTGACTTTGATAACCTCTTTATAGATTTTGGATACTAGCCATTTATCTGATATGGCATTTGCAAATATCTTCTCCCATTCTGTCAGTTGTCTTTTGGTTTTGTTGACTGTTTCCTTTGCTGTGCAAAAGATTTTGATCTTGATGAAGTCCCAATAGTTCATTTTTGCCCTTGCTTCCCTCACCTTTGGCGATGTTTCTAGGAAGAAGTTGCTGCAACTAAGGTCTAAGAGGTTGCTGTCTGTGTTGTCCTTAAGGATTTTGATGGATTCCTGTCTCACACTGAGGTCTTTCATCGATTTTGAGTCTATTTTTGTGTGCTGTGGTGTAAGGAAATGACCCAGTTTCATTCTTCTGCATGTAGCTGTCCAATTTTCCCAACACCATTTTTTGAAGAGACTGTCTTTTTTCCATTGGACATTCCTTCCTGCTTTGTCAAAATTTAGTTGACCATAGAGTTGAGCATCTATTTCTGGGCTTTCTATTCTGTGCCATTGATCTATGTGTCTGTTTTTGTGCCAGTACCATGCTGTCTTGATGATTACAGTTTTGTAATAGAGCTTGAAGTCTGGAATTGTGATGCCACCAAGTGTGGTTTTCTTCTTCAACATTCCTCTGGCTCTTCGGGGTCTTTTCTGGCTCCATATAGATTTTAGGAATATTTGTTCCATTTCTTTGAAAAAAGTTGATGGTATTTTGATAGGGATTGCTTTAAATGTGTAGATTGCTCTAGGTAGCATAGACATTTTCACAATATTTGTTCTTCCAATCCATGAGCATGGAACATTTTTCCATTTCTTTGTTTCTTCCTCAATTATTTTCATGAGTACTTCATAGTTTTCTGAGTACAGATTCTTTGCCTCTTTGGTTAGGTTTATTCCTAGGTATCTTATGGTTTTGGGTGCAATTGTAAATGGGATCGACTCCTTAATTTCTCTTTCTTCTGTCTTGTTGTTGGTGTATAGAAATGCAACTGCTTTCTGTGCATTGATTTTATATCCTGACACTTGACTCAATTCCTGTATGAGTTCTAGCAGTTTTGGAGTGGAGTCTTTTGGGTTTTCCACATAAAGTATCATATTATCTGCAAAGAGTGAGAGTTTAACTACTTCTTTGCTGATTTGGATGCCTTTTATTTCTTTTTAAAGTTGTCTGATTGCTGAAGCTGGGACTTCTAGTATTATGTTAAATAGCAGTAGTGATAGTGGACAGCCTTGCCGTGTTCCTGACCTTAGTGGAAAAGCTCTTAGTTTTTCCCCATGGAGAATAATATTCACTGTGGGTTTTTCATAGATGACTTTTATGATATTGAGGTATGTACCCTCTATCCCTACACTATTTAGAGTTTTGACTAAGAAAGGGTGCTGTACTTTGTCAAATGCTTTTTCAGCATCTACTGAGAGTATCATATGGTTCTTGTTCTTACTTTTGTTAATGTATCACATTGATTGATTTGTGGATGTTGAACCAAACTTGCAGTCGAGGAATAAATCCTACTTGGTCATCTTTGAATAATCCTTTTAATGTACTGTTGGATACTATTGGCTAGTATTTTGGTGAGAATTTTTGCATGTGTTCATCAAGGATATTTGTCCGTAATTCTCCTTTTTGATGGGGTCTTTGTCTGGTTTTGGGATCAAGTAATGGTGGCTTCATAAAATGAGTTTGGAAGTTTTCCTTCCATTTCTATATTTTGGAACAGTTTCAGGAGAATAGGTATTAATTCTTCTTTAAATGTTTGGTAGAAGGGGCACCTGGGTGGCTCAGTGGGTTGAGCCTCTGCCTTTGGCTCAGGTCATGGTCCCAGGGTCCTGGGATTAAGCCCCACATCGTGTTCTCTGCTCAGTGGAGAGCCTGCTTCCTCTTCTCTCTGCCTGCCTCTCTGCCTACTTGTGATCAATCTCTCTCTGTCAAATAAATAAACAAAATCTTTTTAAAAAACCCCACAAAAACATTTGGTAGAATTCCCCTTGGAAGCCGTCTGCCTCTGAGCTCTTGTTTGTTGGGATATTTTTGATGACTGCTTCAATCTCCTTACTGGTTATTGGTCTGTTCAGGTTTTTTTTTTTTAATTAATTAATTAATTTATTTTTATTTCTTCTGGGTTCAGTTTTGGTAGTTTGTGTGTCTCTAGGAATGCATCTATTTCTTCAAGAATGTCAAATTTGCTAGTGTATAGTTGATCATAATATGTTCTTATAATTGTATTTCCTTGGTGTTGGTTGTGATCTCTCCTCTTTCATTCATGATTTTATTAATTGGGGTCCTTTCTCTTTTCTTTTTGATTAGTCTGGCCAGGGGTCTATCAATCCTATTAATTCTTTCAAAGAACCAGTTCCTAGTTTCATTGATTTGTTCTACTGGTTCTTTGGTTTCTATTTCATTGATTTCTGCTCTGATCTTTATTATTTCTCTTCTCTTGCTGGGTTTAGGCTTTCTTTGCTATTCTTTCTCCAGCTCCTTTAGGTGTGGAGTTAATTTGTGTACTTGGAACTTTCTTGTTTCCTGAGAAAGGCTTGCATTACTATATACTTTCCCCTCAGGACCACCTTTCCTGTATCCCAAAGATTTTGAACAGTTGTGTTTTCATTTTCATTTATTTCCATGAATTTTTAAATTCTTCTTTAATTTCCTGGTTGACGCATTAATTCTTTAGTAGGATGGTCTTTAGCCTCCATGTATTTGAGTTCTTTCTAACTTTCCTCTTATGATTTAGTTCTAGTTTCAAAGCATTGTGGTCTGAAAATATGCAGGGAATGATCCCAATCTTTTGGGACCAGTTGAGACCTGATTTGTGACCCAGGATATGATCTATTTTGGAGAATGTTCCATGTGTACTAGAGAAGAATGTGTATTCTGTTGTTTTGGGATGGAGTATTCTAAATATACCTGTGGTGTCCATCTGGTCCAGTGTGTCATTTAAAGTCTTTATTTCCTTGTTGATCTTTTGCTTAGATGATCTGTCCATTTCAGTGAGGGCGGTGTTAAATTACCTTACTATTCTTGTATTATTGTTGATGTGTTTCTTTGATTTTATTACGAATTGGGTTATATATTTGGCTGCTCCCATGTTAGGGGCATAGATATTTAAAATTGTTAGATCTTCTTGTTGGACAGACCATTTAAATATGATATAGTATCCTTCCTCATCTCTTATTATGGTCTTTGGCTTAAAATCTAGTTTATCTGATATAAGGATTGCCACCCCAGCTTTCTTTTGATGTCCATTAACATGGTAAATTGTTTTCCAACCCCTCACTTTAAATTTGGAGGTATCTTTGGGTCTAAAATGAGTTTCTTATATACAGCATATCAATGGGTCTTGTGTTTTCATCCATTCTGATACCTTGTGTCTTTTGATTGGGGAATTTAGCCCATTTACATATAGGTAACTATTGAAAGATATGAATTTAGTGCCATTGTATTGCCTGTAAGGTGAATATTACTGTATATTGTCTCTGTTCCTTTCTGGTCTGTTACTTTTGGGCTCTCTCTTTGCTTAGAGGACCTCTTTCAATATTTCCTGTAAGGCTGCTATGATGTTTGCAAAATTTTTTTAGTTTTTGTTTCCTGGAAGCTTTTTATCTCTTCTTCAATTTCAGTGACAGCCTAGCTGGATGTAGTATTCTTGGCTGCATATTTTTCTCGTTTACTGCTCTAAATATATCATATTGGTCCTTTCTGGCCTGCCAAGTCTCTGTGGCTAGGTCTGCTGCCAATCTAATAGTTCTACCATTATATGTTACTGACCTCTTGTCCCAAGATACTTTTAGGATTTTCTTTTTGTCACTGAGACTTGTAAGTTTTATTACTAGATGATGGGCTGTGGACCTATTTTCATTGATTTTGAGGGGGATTCTCTGCCTCCTAGATTTTTATGCTTGTTCCCTTCACCACATTAGGGAAATTCTCTGCTGTAATTTGCTCCAATATACCTTCTTCCCCTCTCTTTCTTCTTCTTCTGGGATCCTAATTATTCTAAAATTGTTTTGTCTTATGGTATCACTTATCTCTCGAATTCTCCCCTTGTGGTTCAGTAGTTGTTTGTCCTCTCTTTTGCTTAGCTTCTTTATTCTCCATCATTTGGTCTTATATCACTAATTCTCTCTTCTGCCTCATTTATCCTAGCAGTAAGAGCCTCCATTTTTGTTTGCAACTAATTAACAGCTTTTTTGATTTCAACTTTGTTAGATTTTAGTTCTTTTATTTCTCCAGAAAAGGATTTTATTTCTCCAGAAAGGGATTCTCTAATATCTTCCATGCTTTTTTCGAGCCCAGCTAGCACCTTGATAATCATCATTCTAAACTCTAGTTCTGACATATTACTAATGTCCGTATTGATTATGTCCCTAGTCGTTGGCACTACCTCTTGTTATTTTTTTTGTGTGTGTGGTTTTTCTGCCTTGTCATTTTATCCAGATAAGAATAGATGAATGAGAGAACAAAATACTAAAAGGGTAGCAACGACCTCAGAAAAATATACACTAACCAAATTAGAAGAGACCCAAAACCAGGGGAGAAGAAAGGGGAGAGAAAACACACACACACACACACACACACACACATATGTGTGTGTATATATATATGTATAATGTATGTGTGTGTATATATATGTGTGTGTGTATATACATGTATATGTGTGTGTGTATATGTATAATGTGTGTGTGTGTATGTGTGTGTATACATATATATATATATATATATATATATATATATATACATATATATATTAGGCTAGTGAATAGAACAGAGCCACATACTTGATTTTGGGTGTATTTTTGTCTGTTAGGAGAAACTACATCCCAAAATTTTAAAGAAAGAAAAACTTATATTTATACAAAAATAAGGGTAAACATGATGAAAGGATAGAATATGATTGTAAAGATGAAAATTAGAAAAGATTCTAAAAAAGGAATTGATAAGATAAAAAGTTGCTTAAAAAAAGAAAAAAAAAAAGGAAAGAATGTGATCAGGCTAGAGACGAGAACAAAGCCATGTGCTAGATTTAGGGTATATTTTGATCTATTAAAACAAGTTGTATCCTAAAATTTTAAAGAAAAAAAACAAACTTATATGCATACAAAAAATAAGGTTAAATACAATGATGGGATAAAATGTGACTTTTAACAATGAAAATTAAAAAAAGATTTTTAAAGAGGTATTGATAAGATGAAATAGTTTAAAAACATTAAAATAGGAAAGAGGAAAAATTAAAAAAATAGAATAAGAAAAAAATAAAATTTAAATATTTAACTTTGAAAGACTAAAGGATCATAACAAAAAAGCCATGAATTCTATGTGTTGCTTTTCCCTAGCTCTGGAGTTCCATAGTTCTCATTGATTGATAAATTTGGTCTTGGCTGGATGTTTTTGCTGATCTTCTGGGGGAGGGACCTGTTGCAGTGATTGTCAAATGTCTTTGCCTGAGGTGGAATTGCACCGCCCTTGCCAGGGGCCAGGCTAAGTAATCTGCTGGGTTTTTGTCTCTGGAGCTTTTGTTCCCTGAAGGCTTTCCATACAGCTTTGGAGGATGGGAATGAAGATGGTGGCCTCCTAATCTCCGGCCCAGAGGAGCCAAGAGCTCAGGGCCCCACTCCTCTGTGCACCCTCAGAAAAAAGCAGTTGATCTCTCTGGTCTCCCTGGTCTCTGGCCGCACTCCAAGCTCACCCGGCTTGTGACCGAGCATTTCTATCTGTGGTGCATGGCCCTGTTTGGAGTTTCTAATCCCAGCAGATTCCTTCAGTGTGCTCCTGCATCACTCCTCCTGGAGGAGGAAGGAGGGGGTCTCCCCGGATCTGCCATTTGTGGGGTCCCTGCTCGAAGAGCAGCGGCCCAACTGTGCCTCGGATCACGGTTTAAGGTAACCCTGAGCTGAGAGCCCACTGCTTGGCTCCGTCTCTGCAGCCGGCTAATCTGCTCTGATATCTGGGAACTCTGCCACACTCAGACACCCCTGGTCTTTTTGTGACCCTGAGGGTCCTGAGACCACACTGTCCCTGGGAGCCCTGCACCCCCCTGCTTAGCCTCTGGAGCAATGTCCCTCAGTGGAACTGACTTTTTTTTTTTTTTTAAGATTTTATTTATTTATTTGACACAGAGAGAGAGAGAGATTACAGGCAGAGAGACAGGGAGAGGAGGAAGCAGGCTCCCTGCTGAGCAGAGAGCCCGATGCGGGCCTCGATCCCAGGATGTTGAGATCATGACCTGAGCTGAAAGCAGAGGCTTTAACCCACTGAGCCACCCAGGCGCCCCTGACTTCTAAAAGTTCTAAAAAAGTTGTGCTCTGCTGCTCTCTCACTTGCTGGGAGCCGGCCTCTCCCCCTGTGGTCTCTCTTCCCAAATATTGCCTTGGATTCACTTCTCTGCACATCCTACGTCCCAGAAAGTGGTCAATTTTCTGTTCCTAGAATCCCTGCTCTTCTCTTGTATCTCCTATTGAGTTTGTGGCTGCCCAGAATGGTTTGATAACTCTCTAGCTGAACTCCTGGGGCCTGATGATATTTCGGTCTCCTACTCCTCCACCATCTCACTCCTTCCTTGCACCTTGCTTTTTATTTGCATGAATTATCTCTCAATTGTATTTAAAAGATATGGAAGTTTTATATTGTATCCCCACTAACTTAAAATGTATTTTGTACAAAGTCAGTACTAATAAATATTAAAAATTTTCATCAGGACCTCCTTTCCTTTCCCTTCATTGCTTTTCCTCAAAGTCTTCCTTCCATTGGACTGAAGTTCATATCCAGATAAAGAAATTCTGGAAGCAAATTGAGAATCCTGAATTTATCATGATTTATTTTGTTACAGTCTCATCCTTCCTGATTAATAAAAGATGGTGATAATATGTTTAAATAACTAACATCAGATTCCCTAAAATATTTCCAGCCCATTTCTATTATGCCAGTTGTCAATTAATTGCCTGGAAGCCCAAAATAGAACCTTAATTGCTTGCCCTGTTGTGATGGAACTCTGCCCAGGGATAGTGTTCTTTGCCTGTTGGCAAATGCTACACCTCCTCAGTAGAGGGCTCTGGAGAGGCTCTGGGAGAAGAAGGGGCTGCCCTCGTGCTGCTGTAGGTGGCCCTCCACAGCAAGAGGCTTCAGTGGCACCTTACCTGGAGTAGGGAAAGGTCTGATAAGGGTGATGAAGAGTTTAGATCTGTTGTTTTGCCACCTTCTCATCCTGCCAAATAATATCACCCTGCCAACAGCCTACATATCTGGAAATTCCAGAGGAGATACTAAAACTTTTCTCTCAAATAGAATGTGTATTTTTTTAAAGGAAAATCCCTAATATTATTCTTTAAACTTCTTAGAACAATATTTTTAGTGAAAAAGTAATCATCTCTATATTGTCAGGTCTTGGATATTAATGTCAAAATACTTGTCAATATTTTTCTGTTATTTTACAGTCTTTAGGTAAGTAAGCCATCATTACTTGCTTATTTGTTTTGTTTTACTGTGCTGTATTTAAATTCAACTTTTTCTGTTTTTGAGATAGTTGACTTTGCATCTTAGTCATGTGACTATGATGTGCTGTAGTTTAGTTTTCTTTGTATTTATGCCACTTCGGGATGGTTGAACTTCCTAGAACTATGGGTTGGTGTTTATTTTGTAAAATTTAGAAAAATTAGACCCTTGTTTCTTCAAATATATTATCTTCTACTTCTCTTCTTTTGAACCTCTATTTACATGTAAATTTAGTCCCTTGAGACTATGCCACAGGTTACTAACACTTTATCTCTTGTTGTTTTTGAATATTTCTTCTCTCTGCTTTAATTTAGAAATGCATAATGAATTATTTTTAAGTTTACTAATGTTTATTTTCTAATGTCTAATCTACTTTATTTTTTTTTATTTTTCTTAAAATTTATTTATTTATTTGACACAGAGAGAGGGATTACAAGTAGGCAGAGAGGCAGGCAGAGAGAGAAGAGAGAGGAGGAAGCAGGCTCCCCGCCGAGCAGAGAGCCCGATGTGGGCCTCGATCCCCGGACCCTGGGATTATGACCTGAGCCGAAGGCAGAGGTTTTAACCCACTGAGCCACCCAGGCGCCCTAATCTACTTTATTTTTTAAAAAAGATTTTATTTATTTATTTGACAGAGAGAGAGAGAGATTGCAAGTAGGCAGAGAGGCAGGCAGAGAGAGAGGGGGAAGCAGGTTCCCTACTGAACAGGGAGCCTGATGTGGGGCTCAATCCCAGGACTCTGAGATCCTGACTTGAGCAGAAGGCAGAGGCTTTAACCCACTGAACCACCCAGGCACCCCTGTGTAATCTACTTTAAAGTCCACACACACACACACACACACACACACACACACACACACATATGTATGTGTGTGTATGTAAATGATTTTAGAGAATAATTTTTTTTAAAGACATTCTTTTTTTTTTTTAAGATTTTATTTATTTATTTGACACACAGAGAGAGATCAGATTACAAGTAGGCAGAAAGGCAGGCAGAGAGAGAGGAGGAAGCAGGCTTCCCACTGAGCAGGGAGCCTGATGCGTGTCTCGATCCCAGGACCCTGAGATCATGACCTGAGCCGAAGGCAGAGGCTTTAAACCACTGAGCCACCCAGGCGCCTGAGAATAATTCTTTTGATTCTAGAATTTCCATTCACTTCATTACTCTTCTGAAATATATCTTCTGTTAACTATCAGCTCTACTTTTTCTTACAGTTTAAAAGAATATATTTGTAATAATTGCTGCAAAGTCCTTGTCTTTTAATTCTAATAGGTTTTCTGTACTTATGCTTTAAAACTGTATTTTCTCTTCATTACATGCCAAATACATATGTATTTTTGTGTGTGTGTGTAGGTTTCTTGTCAATTTTATTTATATTCACAGCATTGTATATAAATAACTCTATATACAGTGAAGCATAGCATTACATTGTTCCATTCATTTATCAGAGTGTAAACTCTTTCCTCTATGTGGCAGATTGGGTGAGCAAGTAAACTTTGAGATTCCTTCTAAAGTCAAGTTGAGTTAGAGAGGAACTATGAATTGAATTAGAGCCTCTATAACTCCCAGTGTTTTGGAAAAATGTGTGGTATGTGAGGCCTTTTTTGGGAGAGACTTGAAAAAGGTCTGGGTTTGGTGAGAGAAGACTTAGTATGCAAGTGAAGTAATCAAATGAGGCCTTTCAAAAAAGAAATTGATTTTAAAAAATTCTCAATAGAGGAATGGTTAATACAAGCAAGAGAGTAGGGACAATAGAGTACTGAGGAAGAAGAGATAAGTTGTCTCCTGGTGTATTAGGGTTCTCCGGTAGGAAACAGAATCAACATGATACATATATCTTATTTCATATTGTGGGACTGTCAAGCCCAAAATCTGTAGGGCAAGCTGACAAGCTAGAAATTCAGGTAAGAGTTGTAGTCTTGAGTGTAAAGCCTAGAAATGCAGGCAGAATTTCTGAGTTGCAATATGGAAACAGAATTTTTCTTTGGGAAACCTTTTAAGACCTTCTATTGATTGGATGAAGCCCATTCATATTATAAAGGCTAATCTGCTTTATCTAAAGTTAGATGATGATAAATGTGAATCACATATAAAAATTCACTTTGCAGCAAAATCTAGACTAGTGTTTGACCAAACAACTATTCTCCATAGTCTAGTCAAGTTGACATATAAAATTAACCATTTATTTCCTTGGAGGGCCAAGGAAAATTTTACAGGGAAGATGGTAATTTAAAGGACTCTTAAAAGAACGTTTGAAATATGGGAGTAGAAGAATATGGGCGGGCATTTCACCTAAAAGAAATGGCAAGGACAAAAAGCTGGCAACCATTAAAATTTCCAATCACATATTCCAATTCCTTTGGGCTAATGCTTACAATTCAATTCCACCTCTGTTCAAAGCGAGCTGTCCAGTTGTGTGGAGAAAGAAAAGGTGAAATTATGTACATAACAGAATCATAAAATCTTAAAAGTTGAAAACCCTTCAGTAATCATTTATTCTAACATTTCACTTAGTGTAGAATTTCTAAATTATCCACCTGTCATTTGGAAACCTAGTTTCCTCTTGATTATTTGCAGTTTGGACATCTAATTCTCTTATGGGGCTGATAATGTGAGATTTGTATTTAATTATGAGAATATTTTGTACTACTCGGAATGGCAGTGGTATAGGTTAGGGCAGAACTCAGTAGGCAATATTTCTTGGCTCTAATCCAAGTTCTAGCACTTATTAACAGTGTGACCATGTGTACATTGTATAACTAACTTTTCTGTCTCCAGTAATATCATGTGTAACATGGGAGTAGTAACCATGTCTACCTCCCAGGAATGTTGTTAGAAATATCTGAGATAGTCCCAGTAAAGTGCTGGCATCTAGCCTATATAATAATCTATATTTGCTATTATTGTTATGATAATATAACCCTGTAATATTAATGTAACAATAATCCAAAGATAACATAACAAAATATTGGTGAAAAGTGACATTCACCTAATAGAGGGTTAGAGCAGGATTAGAGCTCATCTCTCACAAGAAAAATGTTCTGATGATCATTTCCTTTTCTAGTCTAAACATTTTCTTTTTTGTGTATGTGTTTATTTTATTATTATTTTTAATTTTTTCAATGATCCAAGATTCATTGTTATGCACCACACCCAGTGCTCCATGCAATACATGCCCTCCTTAATACTCACCACCAGGCTCACCTGTCCCCCCCCCATAACCCTTGGTTTGTTTCTCAGAATCCACAGTCTTTCATCTTTAGTATAAACATTTTCAATTCAATCAACTATTATTCAAAAGATACTTTCCAAATTTTTGATTCTAGGCATTCTTCAGAGTATACTACATTTGCCAGTGTCCTTGAAATGTGTTGTCTAGAAATTAAAGTTATGCCCTAATCAGAGCACATCATCCCACAGAACTGTTTCTTTCTTTGAGAAAATACTGACTTCTATTTATATATGATCAGCTTGTTTTGGTTCCCCCCCCCCACAAATTGATGGCTCTATGGAATTTATAATCCACTAACTCCTGGGTCTTACCACATGATCCATTATTAGGTAAAGTTCTTCCCTCTTATGTATCAGTAGATGCTGTGCACTTAATGTACTCCAACCAAAAGCAGGAGTTTTTCTCTATTTTTACAAAGTTCTACCATATTTATTACTTATTAAATTATTTATAAGAGTTTGCTAAGCATCCATGTTTTTACCAATTCTGATTCTATTAACTTATTAAACTTTATTCCACTTGGTGGCAGTCACAGGTTGATAAATAAAACTTCTGTGTCTTAATCTAAGGCTTTTAAAAACATTTACATGAGTTCAGGATCAAGTTAAGTCCTTGAGAACACCATCCACAGATCCTCCCTCCAGATGATACCGATATGTTTAAATCTTTGGAGTAAGGTTTTCGAAATAAGAATGTATCTAACTCCTTTGTAATCGACTTCTCATTTATCTCTCTAGACCAATAGAATATCTTGAGATACTTTCTCAAAATTCCAGCCAGATAAGATCTCTAATTTAGAGAACCCTAAAGAAACTGTTAATATTACATGATTAATTCTTAGTAAATCTGTATGTTCTACCAAATGATATCCTATACCTTCAATGTGCTCTCAATCATTTGCTTAAATATGGAATGGGCTCCTTGAACAGAAGGCAACTTTGATCACATTCCAGGGAATAAATCATTAATGGGGGTAATCAGAAAACTACTCAGGAAAACATTGCTTTCTCTTCTTTTGGAGCCACTTGCAGATAGATAGAGCTAAATGGTTGAGTTCTGAACAGTGGAATTTGAGTGGATGAGATATCTACTCTTCAAGGACCAAGACTTTTAAGAAGCAGGTATGTTACCTCCATGCTCTCTCACTTTCTTTCTGTCTATTCTGGTTGTAGAGAATTACTGTGTTTAAGGGAATGACAGAGTTTTAAGATAAATGGATACATGTTTTCTGAATCAGGACTAGTTAAAATCACCTTCCTGAAAGGTTATGTGAGGAAGAAATAAATATATAATGCTCCTTTATGTATTTTTTATTTGCTATAACAGTTAAACTAACCAAACTAATACAACTTAACTTTGTTCTAAAATTATCTTGTAAAAATATTTTTAGCTCATACCTAAAGAGCTTCAATAATGGGGGAAAAACCTTAAGTGATATACTTAGCCAGTGCAGAGTTCTGATTGTAAGAAAATTTATCTTTACTTGGCTGAAATGTTTTCCTGAAGAGGCTTTGTAAAATCCTGTCCTTCTTTCAGAGTACTGCTCTTTTAAATCTTTGTACAGTGAATAAGGTTATTGTTTACTTCCTAAATCATGTGCTGGGATCTCACCTATCCTCATAAAATTGAAATAGCTCCATCTTCTGGGCCAAACAACCTAGGAAGACCTGTTTTTATAGTACACAATTACCAAGTTTCAGCTGTGGCAACTGATTCTGTATCTTCGTGAAGGTATAGTCTGCTCAAAATAATCTGTAGCATACTCTCTGGAATTCTTTGAACGGGTAGAGATCATGGGCCAGTCATTTTTGGTGTTTTAACATCTGAGTGATAGATACCATCTGGCTTCCCTCCACCCAACTGTCCCTGGCCCAAACTGATGAACCTCTCCAAGTTTCTTCATTCAAAATAAACAAAACAAAACATCATTCATTGGCTCTCCACTTAGAACATCTCAAACTCTACCACTATTAAACAGGAGGACACCACTCCAAATTACTCTGCTAGGTGAGATGTTTCTGAGGATAGGGATGCTTATATTTGATTATCTATCTGAGTCATTCAGCATACCTTCACTGGTCCACTAAAACAAGCCCAACACACTAAGAAATTGTGCCATTTTTTCCCCTTGTGCTCTGACATTGCTCCAGTTTCTTTCTTACATATTTCCGTAACTTTGTGGTCTGGATTACTGGCCATTACTACTTTGATATTTGTGAGGTTCACCAGTCCACAAGATCATCCTCACTTCTGAAGCCAATTGCAAGTTTTGGGGTCCACAAAATTAATCTCAGTTTTCATAAATCATGAGAAGTACTCACAGAATTCATAACTATTATCCTTATGCTTATAATTTATTACAGGGAAAGGGGACAGATTAAAATCAGTGATGGGAAGAAACACATTAGGCTGGGTTCAAACATGATTTGGCATTTGTCCTCTCCCAGTGGAGTTGTAGAGAGTGCTTTTTCCAAGAGTAATGTGTGAAATGCCTGGAGTACTGATAACCAAGGAAGCTTTCCTGAGCCTTGGTGTCCAGTTTTACTGCATGTTGGTCACATAGCATGATTGAAGGTGCATGTGGCTTGCCTTACTTTTCAGTGGCTCTGGAGGCTGAGCTGATACTGAGTGGCCAAAGCCCCTACCATTGTTATCAAAGACTGTCTGGGGTAACTTGAGGCCCCCAGGTAAACCAAGACATTTTTTTAAAATTCCCATCCTTTATTTTTTTTAATCAATGTATAATGTATTATTTGTTTCAAGAGTACAGGTCTGTGATTCATCAGTTTTAGACAATACACAGCACTCCCTATTAGCACATACCCTCCCTAATGTCTATCACCCAGCCACCCCCATCGCTTCCACCTCCCTCCCCTCCAGCAACCCTCAGTTTGTTTCCTGAGATTAAGAGTCTCTTATGGTTTTTCTCTCACTCTGGTTTCATCTTGTTTCATTTTCCCCTTCCTTCCCCTATGATCCCCTCTCTTGTTTCTCAAATTCCTCATATCAGTGAGATCATATGAAAATTGTCTTTCTCTGATTGACTTATTTCCTTAGCATAATACTCTCTAGTTCCTTCCATGTTGTTGCAAATAGCAAGGTTTCAGGTTTTTTTGATGGCTACATAATATTCCATTGCATATATATACCACATCTTCTTTATCCACTAATCTGTTGATGGACATCTAGTTTCTTTCCATAGTTTGGCTATTGTGGACATTGCTGCTATAAACATTGGGGTTCATGTGCCCCTTCAGACCACTACATTTGTATCTTTGGGGCAAATACACAGTAGTGCAATTGTTGGGTCATAGGGTAGCTCTATTTTCAACTGTTTGAGGAACCTCCATACAGTTTTCCAAAGTAGCTGTACTAGCTTTCATTCCCACCAACAGTGTAGGAAGGTTCCCCTTTCTCGGCATCTTAGCAAACACCTGTTGTTTCCTGACTTATTAATTTTAGCCTTCCTGACTAGTGGGAGGTGGTATCTCACTGTGGTTTTGATTTGTATTTCCCTGATGGCGAGCAATGTTGAGCACTTTTTCATGTGTCTGTTGGCCATTTGGATGTCTTCTTTGCAGGAATGTCTGTTCATGTCTTCTGCCCATTTCTTGATTGGATTATGTGTTTTTTGGGTATTGACTTTGATAACCTCTTTATAGATTTTGGATACTAGCCCTTTATCTGATATGGCATTTGCAAATATCTTCTCCCATTCTGTCAGTTGTCTTTTGGTTTTGTTGACTGTTTCCTTTGCTGTGCAAAAGATTTTGATCTTGATGAAGTCCCAATAGTTCATTTTTGCCCTTGCTTCCCTCACCTTTGGCGATGTTTCTAGGAAGAAGTTGCTGCAGCTAAGGTCTAAGAGGTTGCTGTCTGTGTTGTCCTTAAGGATTTTGATGGATTCCTGTCTCACACTGAGGTCTTTCATCGATTTTGAGTCTATTTTTGTGTGCTGTGGTGTAAGGAAATGACCCAGTTTCATTCTTCTGCATGTAGCTGTCCAATTTTCCCAACACCATTTTTTGAAGAGACTGTCTTTTTTCCATTGGACATTCCTTCCTGCTTTGTCAAAATTTAGTTGACCATAGAGTTGAGCATCCATTTCTGGGCTCTCTATTCTGTGCCATTGATCTATGTGTCTGTTTTTGTGCCAGTACCATGCTGATGATTACAGTTTTGTAATAGAGCTTGAAGTCTGGAATTGTGATGCCACTGGTTTTGTTTTTCTTTTTCAACATTCCTCTGGCTATTCGGTGTCTTTCCTGGTTGCATATAAATTTTAGGAATATTTGTTCCATTTCTTTGAAAAAAGTTGATGGTATTTTGATAGGGATTGCTTTAAATGTGTAGATTGCTCTAGGTAGCATAGACATTTTCACAATATTTGTTCTTCCAATCCATGAGCATGGAACATTTTTCCATTTCTTTGTTTCTTCCTCAATTATTTTCATGAGTACTTCATAGTTTTCTGAGTACAGATTCTTTGCCTCTTTGGTTAGGTTTATTCCTAGGTATCTTATGGTTTTGGGTGCAATTGTAAATGGGATCGACTCCTTAATTTCTCTTTCTTCTGTCTTGTTGTTGGTGTATAGAAATGCAACTGCTTTCTGTGCATTGATTTTATATCCTGACACTTGACTCAATTCCTGTATGAGTTCTAGCAGTTTTAGAGTGGAGTCTTTTGGGTTTTCCACATAAAGTATCATATTATCTGCAAAGAGTGAGAGTTTAACTTCTTTTTTGCTGATTTGGATGCCTTTTATTTCTTTTTAAAGTTGTCTGATTGCTGAGGCTAGGACTTTTAATACTATGTTGAACAGCAGTAGAACAACTGTTGAACACACTAAGGTGTNTGATAGTGGATAGCCCTGCCGTGTTCCTGACCTTAGTGGAAAAGCTCTCAGTTTTTCACCATTGAGAATGACATTCACTGTGNAACAACTGTTGAACACACTAAGGTGTTCCTGACCTTAGTGGAAAAGCTCTCAGTTTTTCACCATTGAGAATGACATTCACTGTGGGTTCATAGATGGATTTTATGATATTGAGGTATGTACCCTCTATCCTAACACTATTTAGAGTTTCGATCAAGAAAGGGTGCTGTATTTTGTCAAATGCTTTTTCTGCATCTATTGAAAGTATCATATAGTTCTTGTTCTTTCTTTTATTAATGTATTGTATCACATTGATTGATTTGTGGATGTTGAACCAACCTTGCATCCTAGGAATAAATTCTACCTGGTTGTGGTGAATAATCCTTTTAATGTACTGTTGGATCCTATTGGCTAGTATTTTGGTGAGAATTTTTGCATCTGTGTTCATCAGGGATATTGGTGTGTAATTCTTCTTTTTGATGGGATCTTTGTCTAAATCAAGACATTCTTATTAGGCAGCATATTCCAAAGTCACAGAGATCACCTCCTAGAAGCTGAGCACAAAGGCCAGAACTCCCTCTAAAGTTAATCCCCTACCCTGCAGTGCTTTACTAAGGGCTTCTCTCAATGTTGTTTAATAACAGCACATATGTGAAATTTACAGAAGTCTGTGTAACCATTGTTTGATTCACTTAACAAGTAACTATGGAACAGTGACATTGTGCCAAGCTCTCTCTGTAGCCTTGCTAGTCTTAGGACTTCAGCTTTCTTCCCATTTTTTCCCCCTTGGCTTGTTTTCTTGAGTTTCAAGTTTGCCATTGGCTTAAGTGAGAATACTCCACTCATGATCCTATTAGAATAGAAGGAAGAGGTCCTTCCTCCTTGCCTCCTTCCCTCATGAGATTCTGTAGGCAATCTGGTCTAATGTTTGGTCTCATTTCCTACTATTCTCCATCTTACTCCCCACTCAATCCAGTTTCTGCCACACTCACTTCCCAAAGTCCGTCAGGCATTTCTGCATTAGGGTTATTGCACTAGCTTTTCTTTCTTCTTGAAGTTCCATTCCACAGATATCTATTTGATTCCCTTTCTCAATTCTTTCATGTCATCACCTAAAAGTCATCTTCTCCAGGAGGGCCTTTTAAATGCTCTATCTAAAATTGTAAGCCTCTTCCCCAAACTTTCTATCCCCTTCCATCTTTTATTTTTTTCCTTCACATAAAATTCAACTCAGCATATATTTTAATAATTATAATGTTTGTTGCCTACTTCCAGAGGGGAGAAGCAGTTATCAAATTCCAGGAATTTTTGTCTGTTCTTTCTTTTACCCTTTTGTCCTTAATGCTTAGAATAGAACTTGATGGATAATGTTCAATAGATACTTGTTTAATGAATGAATGAACTTCTATGTATTTGCACAAAATGTACTGCTATTAAATTATATCTTTCTTCTTTTTATTCAGTTGGATTCCTTAAATGTGTGTCCTAAAATGCTTGTCTTTTCATTTAACCCACTTAGCCACATCTTTGAAAATTTAAGTTAGACTAGTTCAAGCTACTCCAGGCTTTGGAGTCAGCAAGATACAGATTTCAGTCTGTTTTTTCATTAGCAGCTGAATGACCCGGAGCAGTTTCATAATTCCACCAGCACTCGATTTTCTTAACTTTATATATAATATCTAGTTCAGAGTAAGTTTGTGTCATGTGATATTTTAATAAATTTGTTCCTTCCCCCACTTTCCACTAGTATTTTTTTATTAACATATAATGTGTTATATGTTTCAGGGGTACATGTCTGTGAATCATCAGTCTTATACAATTCAAGCGCTCACCATAGCACATACCCTCCCCAATGTCCACTAGTATATTTTTAAACATTGATTTCATCCCTTAATAGCTTCTACAATACCTTCCTGTGCTCAAAAAACCTGGAATCTTGCTTTCAATCTCTCTCTCCAGACTATTACTATAAATTGTTGACAAGGCTGAAAATATTGGACAGAAAATATTATGAATATGTTGCCAATGAATTCATTTGACTTCTAATAGCTTTTTTTTTCTTCAAAATATTATTAATTTTTTTATGTCCTACCAGGAGTCTTTTTTCCTTTCAGAAAAAATAAATAGCCAAATTTTCCCATTTTCTCTCTGTTTCAGCATTTCTTCATTTCCTCATCATTACTTAGAAATTTCTTATGATAGTTAATCAATCCTACTTACATTTAGTTTTTGTGTCCTGGGATGTCATATTTCTGAGGGAGAAGACCTCCTATACAGTGAGGTATGCTTTTTAGTCACCTTTTTTCTTCCTAATTTTAGTTTCCTCTTCTAAATGTTCACTGTATATATTTCCATTTGACAGTTCTCTTTGTTTATGGAGAGCAGAGAAACCATGTATGGCATCCATCCTTGAAATATTATCTATCAACTTTACACCATCAACTCCAGGCACTGAGCCTAGCCAATGCACTGTTAACTTTGTATAGCATGCTTTTAAAAAAAGCAATCTGTGAATATTGGGAAATCATTATAAGCCTCAGCTGATATTATTCCTACATTTCTGTGATATATTCTAATCTTCATATTAGTTTTGTGTCTTATTTGCATCTTATTAAATGATATTTTTTCCATCTTACTATATTTTCCCAGCATTTACTTTCCACGAAGCTTGGGTGCAACTAAAATAATTTTAAAGATACATTCTATTTTTTCCTCACAAATAATTGCATTGCTGGAAAGACTTTCTGTGAGAGAATTCCAGACTCCTTGAATCATTGTCCACTTCTGAGACATGAATTAGTACCTTCCTTACACCTGAACTTTTAAGTCCATCCTCCTGAAGTAAGAACATTAATTATTATGCTCAGTCTTCAATTTCATGGCTATCAGAATTCTATGATGACAAAATTACTTACTCCCTAGGTTGCCATCACTTCTTCTTCAGCAACTAAATTCCTCCTTTTTCATTGGTATGAAGTCATAAGAAATGAATCAGTGAATAATTTAGTAACTCCCTCCTTTTTTTCACAAAAGACCCTTTTTCATTATTTTCCCATGTATTATTGCCTAATTCCCAATCCATTATTGGAATGAATTGTTTTCAATGTTTTATTTCCAGACTAAAATAATAGGCTATGTGTTCTTATTCTGAATTATTCAATTACTTTTAAGCATTTGAAAATACTAAAAATAAGGCAGGGACCTCTGTACTATTTTTAAAAGCCTCCAGTTTTAGCGTCTGGTTGCACATATTTGTATCACTTGGGAAAATAAAAACTTTCAACAAATGGGAATTTTCAGTAGATGTCTGGAGAAATGGAGCCCCAAGATAACTAGAAAACTTATCTCAGAATCAGTTCTGTCATCTATATTAGGAAAGTATTAGTGATATAGTATAGGTTATTATTAAGTATTCTTAAAAGATGAATTTTAAATGTATATTTCTTTGATAATAACATGCTGTTTCTCTCTTGAATCTTTCTTAAACATTGAATTAACTATGGTAAGTAAGGTGGTGAGAGAGGATACAATAAGATTTCTCTCACTTAGAAACAAATTACTCTTCTCAGATTTCACTCTGTCTCCAAGATTTCATTTCAACTTTGTATACTCGTGATATTCTCCTGTACCTCCCATTATACTGTATCTATTTATTTACAATAAGCAGGACTAGATGTGTATATTTCCATCAATGACTGTATTCATGATATCCATATTCATATGTCCATAAAATAAACATATTTTATGTTTAAATGAGAATAATATTCAAATTTACTGACATAGCTTTGTGATCAAAAAGTTCAGAGGCCACTGGTTTGGTTATTGCCATATTTATGCCATTTCACAGGGAGGTTACAGACCAAGAAAGATATTCCTAGTTAAAATTAATCACTCATTACTCTATCTTACCTCTGTACTTTGTGTCATAATGATAATAATTTTGCTATCCTGTCTTATAAAATTAATTGAGCACATGCCTGCCTTTGTACTTCATTTGAGATTTCAGCAAAATTGAGCCAGTGGAATACTCCGTTCTTGAAAACCTCTCTTTCCTTAGCTTTGGCGTTCTTACAACCTTGTGATATTTCATTCTATGTTCCGATTCTCTGTCCCTTCTTACACATGCCCCCCACTTTTTTTTCCCTCCATGTCTTGCCTTTGGCTCACTGCTGTTCTCATTATAGTTTTCTTTCTTGGCAGTTTCTTAAGCACCAATAGGGGTTCAAATATCATGTAAATGCTGTTAACCCTCAAATCATCTTTTTTATAAAATTTTCTTTTCCTCATTTTCTATCTTCCTCAGTGAGTTAAACCACCATGGATTGCTCAAGCCTCACAGTTCCTGGCCTGTTGGCTCTCTATGAATTCTATGCTCAGTTAGCTATAAATTAATATAAATTATACACTCTTAATATCTCTTATATTCATTTTCTTTTCTAACTTCCAACTTTCATTGCACTAATTCAAAATTCCTCTGTTTTTACTTGGACCACTGGAATAACTTTCTAATGGATTTCATCCTCACTCTGTCATGTGGAGCAGATTCATGGTTTCCAATTTCAACTAGGCTTTCAAAATTACATGGTAATCCTTTTACTTGTCACTCAAATGAATCTTGGTTTTATAGGCCTGACTTATGCACTAGCATGTGCATAGCTCTCTCCCTTAGTGTCTAGTAGTGATTTTTGGGAGTCTAACAGTGATGCTTTGCAAGTAGCCATATGGGAATTTATAATTTTCTGTCTCCATGTCCAGTTGCCCCTGATTGTGTTGTTTGCTCACATCTGCTTCTGTACAGCTGTATATAAGAAGTCTCACCATTGTCCCTTCCTTAAATGCTAACATTTCTGCCAAGGAAATTGTTTTTTAGATATTCTGAGGACTTCTCATCTTTGGGATATTGGAATAATTCTGATTTTGTGCTGAGGCAGGGAAAATGGTGCACTCCTCCACCTGAGCTCCAAAGCATAATACTCAAAGTGTCTCTACTAGAACTTTGGAAGTTTCTGAGTCTCATGGGTGCTTAATTATAGGTACTCTCATTCAATCATGCATCACAAATGAAGCAGACCTCTATCAATTTCCCTAGATTGTTCTTTATTATTCTTTCCAATTTTTCCTTAGCCCAAATTTCATAACTACTTGACAGGTATACAACAGAAGACCTTCATTTTAGTGAAATCAAGTAGATGCTGAGACATGTAGAACAGAATGGAAGGGAAGAACCAAAACGGAAGTTGAAAACAAAATAATCTTTGTTACCATTGTCTGAATTCATCTGCCTTGTGTCTTCCCTTGGCTTATTTTCTGAATATAGAACATTCTTTTCAAAGCATACCTATTCTTTTTTGGTGTTCATTCATCATTCTTACTATAAGTTGATACTATTGCTTCCAACTTCACAGAAAAAGAACTAGTTCTTCAGTTCATTTAATCCTTCAATAAGCATTCATACAGGGTGTGAAATATACTAGGCACGGTACTGTGCCTAAGTACTGTGGCTGTAGATACAAGATATACCTTTTTTTTCCCCAAGAAGTTTCCATGTAATAGGGGAAACAACATTGCTATAGTGAAAATCCATGTAGAAAGCAGAGGGCTCACAGTGAAGGAAGAATACAATTCTGTTCAGGATGAATCAAAGACTTCAAAAAGGAACTAAAGTTTCAGAAATCTGTATTTGATTACAAAATTATTGAATATTTATCCCACATATATAACAAAATTGTTTTAATAATTAAAGTTATAAAACATATGGAATCAGTTTATAACATTTAAAATAACATTTAAAACTTAAATGTTTGGTTTTATAGGCATCTGTAGGTGACATGTTTCTGTATCTTTGAGTGTGTGAGTGTATATGTGACAGGAAGGATGGGAGAGAGAAAGAGAGAAAAAAAATTTTTTGCTTCCTGTTAAAAGGAAGAAGTAGATTTTGTTTTTCTGTTCTTTATCTAACCATGCTATGAATGAATACTATCAATTATACAAATATTAGATAATTTGATCCAAGTTTTTCAAGTTTGTACATTAAGGAATAATTTCAAGCTTTCTGTGTTCTCATTTTTTTCATTATATTAACCTTTCATAGAGTACACTTCTGAAAAAGTACTACAGTAAAATTATGACTAAGAATGAAGATTATCTAAATGAACAAGTATGATCTAGCATTTAAAATGGTTTACAGTAAAGGGAAAGGACAGAATAATAGTTGGATGTGGGATACAGCAGCCCAAGTTTTCTAAAATTGTAACATTGTTATTGTAACCCTCCCCTCCTTTTAAATCCTATCTTAACAGAGTAGTGAATGGAAGGTAGTTCTCCTTCCTGCTTTGAATATTGCAGCTGAGGTGTAAGTGAGAGGCCTTAGAACCCATTATACTGGTATGGTCATGGTAGAGGGTCTTGCTCAAGATTCTTTATTCATGATTCTTAATAATATACATGATTGTTAGCAGCTTCAAGGACTATCATTTCACACATTTATATGCAATAGAAAAGCAAATCTTACTTTCAAAGACTCAAGGTCTCTTATGGAAGTCATTAACCTCTAAAACTAGAGAAAATTTTAGGTTTTATTGTTCCTTTTTGGTTATTTGGCACAATAACCTTCCTTAAACCTTAAACCTTCCTTAAAAATCACACCAAGGGCCTAATTGTGATATTGTGATTTTTAATAAGAAAGGTATATTTGGTCTTCATTCTGTTTCTGGCACAGATCTCCAAAGGCCCTTGGAATTTCCTGTGATAAGAGGCATAAAGGTGTCTTTTGTTTATGATGTGACTTATAGAATATACTTTTAGGTGGGGACTGGCTGCCAGTAAAGCCAGCCATGTGATTAAAAGGTTGAAACTTTCAGTCCCACCCCAGACCTCAAGGCAGGGTGGAGATGGAATCAATTGCCAGTGGTCAATGGAGTTTGAGTTGGTGGATGGAGGCACGGTAATGAAATTCAGGAGGGTAAAAAACTAGCCACTGACATTAGCCTGAAGCTAGTAAGAGGATCCCAAAGGTGATTGGGAAGTTGATGCAATTTCTGGAAGAGACCCTATGAACTTTGTCAGTCTTCAACAAGAAGTAGCAGATTAGGAAGAAGTCTGAGAAGCCCCAGTGAGTGATTATCATGACCTCCTGAGAGAATTAGAACTTCTTCCAAATCTTTGTGAGTTCCTTCTATGGTTAAACTAATCTGGAAACATACACAGAATGGTATTCTGAGAAATGTATTTCCTGGCTTCTCTGAAATGGAGTCTTTATGAGTGGGAGCTAGTAGTGCAAAATGAATAACTGGTGATCCAACAAGTGTGAATGACATCTTTTAAGCAAGACTTGATATTTGATACTTGTTATTTACTGATTAATGATAAACACTGATTTACTTTATGGTAAGTGAACATTTTAGCTATATTTTAAATTTTGCATAGTTTTTCCTCATATTTCATAGTTTGAAATTGAAAGGCTTATTATAAAGACTATTATAGGTTTTCTTCACCTTATAAAAAATGGAACACAAGTCTAGCACACTGAAGAGCATTTTACTGAAAAATATTATTTATATAGCAAAAACTTTTAAAAATTTATCTTGACACACTTAATTATATCAACTTTTTTGGTTGATAATATGATAAAACCATATTGAATCTGTTTATCACTAAACATGGTAAGAATGTTTATGTGCATTTGTTCACATAAAAACCCAAATAAAGTGCCATTTCTATTTCTAAAACCTTTTTCCTGAGCATATACATGTGTGTATATATGAGTCTGTGTTTCTATATATACATCTATGTGCATAGATGTGTGTGCATGTGTGTATAAATATATTCTTAAGTTCAAGCTGATGATATGTTTGTCCAAATTGCTAGCTGATTATAATAATTATTTATAACAACTTCTTTAATAAATGCTGTTATTATTTATACTCCTGAGCCAAGTTCAATGCCCTAAACTAGTCAAAATGTATTATTTTTAATAGTCTCAGTATTCTCAGTGGTAGAGTAGTGATACTTTTCTATAAAAATTGTGCCTTTTGGGCATCAACATTTTTCAGCTTTAAATAAGACAAAATTGATTTTGTTGCAATAGCCTAGTTTTTGTTGGTGTGTAGACCTATGTTAAGATACTTTTTAAATTAAATGTCAAATCCAGCTTGGCACTGGAAACACAGTGCATGCTTGATGTTTGAGGAAAAGCTGTCAGCTTGTCTCTTCCTGTCAAATTGTCAGCTGCCTCATAGTGATTAGTTTAGGCTAAGGGATCACTGTTGGGCAGAACTTCGTATCACAAATGGCTCAATATTATGTGACTATGAGGGGAAATGTGAGACAACCTATTTGTCTTTAGGAGATTGAATTTTATACTCTTAATTATTTGATGTACTTTTCTTGCAGATGTACTAATAAATCAGAAATCCTATTCAGAATTAGGCATGGAAAAGGAAAGTTGAAACCCTAAGTCATAAGTCCTCTGAATCTTAATGTCTGGAGCTATAGCTGGAATGGAAGATTTTTATTCTATTTGCCATGGTGATATTTTATAGTAATACTTTTTACATTTGGAAAATTTCGAGCCAGAATGTAATTGCTGGTCAGTTAAACAGAGCTGGTGAACTGGACTCTGTCTTGGTTATTTAGAACACCTTCTTCCCTGTGGTGGTGGTATTTTATGAGTTTGTGTGATCTTCTAATAAATTAGAAATTAGGAATAACTATCCAGATAATTAAAACCTTCTTTTCCCTCAAAATAAACAAACCAAAAGAAAATGAGAGAAAACATTGGCATTTTCCCTACTTAGAAATCCAAAAGGAGAATAGACAGGACTTCAGCTATTAGAACAGCTAGGGACAAAGCAGAGTTTGGAACTAAGATGAGTGACATAAAGGTGAAAAGGACGATTCATTCTCCAAAGTGGAGTCTAGCAGCAGTGTTGAAGGCATTTTGTGGTAGCAGCTCAGTGTTCAGGGGCAGTATTGGGGTCCTATTTTGTCTTATAGTCTTTTTTTTTTCTATTAACACAGCTGCACCTAGTTTCTTTTGGTTAGAATTTGCTTAGTTTACCTTTTTCCATCCCTGTACTTTCAATCTTTCTATATTCTAATACATCTCTTCTTAAGAGGAAAATTGGATTTTTAAAAATCTAGGCTAATAATATTTGATTTTTTTGAGCATTTGGTACATTTATTTGTAATGTAATTACTAATGGATTTGCATTTTTATTTATCATCTGATTTGAGTTTTGTATTTGTTTTACTTGCTCCATATTTTCCCTCTCTCTCTTTGCTTTCTTTGGGGTTGATTACTTTTAATCTTTCCATTATTTTCCCTTTGCCAACTTTAGAATATATATATCTGTATTAGGTTGTTCTAGAAATTATATTACAAATATCAGACTTATCAAACTCTAAAGTGAATGAAGATTTTTATCATCCTCCCAGAAAAAACCAGGATTTAAGACATTCATCATTCTATGCAAATGCTATGTAATTGATTATGTATTTTTACCCTGCAATATACTTTTACTTTGTAAAGTCAGTAATTATTTGTTCATGCTTTTATCCCTTTTTGTGTTTTTCCTTCCTTCTTAAGAGACTTTTATCTGAGATTACTTTGCTTCTGAGTCAGGTATAGGCAAAGGATGTCTTCAGCAAACTGTCAGTTTTTGTTTGTCTGAAAAAGGTCTTTCTGCAGGCCGCTCAGCATATTTATACACAAAGATTTTGTTTACCCCACTTAATAACATTTATGGGGATCATCATAAGAGATGAATCAGAAAACTCTGGTTTGTAGCATAACTCATATTCTCTTCTCATCCCCAGCTTTGTCCCTCACTGTGAGGATTCTTATATGTGTATATCCCAATAAGCATATCCAGGGTCTATTCCTACAGTCTTCCTTGGAGGGATAAGGCAGGGCCAGAGAGGGGTCTTATAAATTACAGGGCCCAGGGCAAGGCTCCTGGTTGCCCTAGTCTAAGAGTAGGACTACTTATTTCATGTTCATTCATTCTTGAAAAATGTTTTCATGGTGTAGAATTCTAGTTTCATACGTTCTTCTATTTCTCAATTCAGGATTCTATCACTGATGTCCAGAAGTCTGCTCTCAGCCTAATGCCACTCATTTGAGGATGATAATCTGGTCTTCTTGTCTAACAACATTTGAAGCTTTCCATTTGCCTTTGGCTTTCTAAAGTTTCACTATGATGTTGTTAGTTATGGATTTCCTTTTATTTCTTCTGTTTGGGGTTGTTTGGGCTTGCTGCATCCAAAGATAGGTGATTTTAATCCTACAGTAGTCTCAGCAATTAATTAATTAATTAATTTGAGTATAGTTGACACATCTTAATTTCAGGTGTACAACATAGTGATTCAACAACTCTGTATATTATGCTATGGTCACCACAAGTGTAGCTACTATATGTCCCCATACAACATTATCACAGTACCGTTGACTATATTCTGCAATTATTTCCTTAAATGTTGTCTTTAGCCCATTTAATTTGTTCAACCATTACATATTTATTCACTGTTTACCAATAAGGACTCCTCTAAGCATCAAAAATATAGGTCAGAGCTAAAGCAGCAAAAAAAAAAAAAAAAAAAAAAAGCCTGCTTTCGTGTCACTTGCATTTTACTGCAGAAAGACAAACCGTGAGAAAGCAAAATCCACAGGACCTGAAAAGAATTATGAAGAAAAATAAAGCAGGAAAGAGAGCAGAGAGTGTCAGAGGCACAGTTGCAATGCAGTGTATTCTGAGAAGGCCTTATAAGAAGGTGTTATTTGAGTAAATACATAGTGGAGGGAAGGGGATGAGCAGTTCGTATATTTGAGAAGGAAGAGGGATTCACAGGTTTAACAGTCCTGATGTGGGAGGAAGTCTACTCTGTTCACAGATATTTAAGGAAGCTGACCAGGCTTATGCAAGGTGTAGTATTTGCATTTCTTCAATCCTTTTAAGAGTAGCAAACCGAAGTCCTCATATAGAGAAGAAAAAAGTAGAGTTGTTCATTTTCAGTGAAGAGGTACACTAAACACAGTGTCCCTGTTGTACAGTTCAGTGCTGCAAATGCTGGTACATATGTGACCCACATACATGTGACTATGTCCTTTCGTATTGTATGAATGAAGCTTAATTGCTTCATAATAGCTAATGGCTTAACTATGTGACCATGGAGCAATATGTATTATATTCCAATGATTATTTCTATATTATTTGGTCTAGTCTTAAAATATTGGACATTTTATCCCACCAAGTAAAAGTTCTTGTGTGTAAAACTTACCTTTAACATTCAGTCAACACAATTAAAAACTACTTCGGAAATTATGTTTGAGAATGATTTTTCTCTTTTGGGTAGAAATACATATTCTTTATGAAATTAGGTTTCTATTTTTCAATCAAATTTAGTGCTAAGGTAACTTAGAAGATGTACAGAATCTGTGTCAGCGTTTGTAAGGCTATGTATAAGTTTGTGTACTATTGTTTTCATCATCTTTGATGGAATTAGTGCTAATTAAAATCCTGCTGAAAGGACTGTACTTGGGGAAAATTTTTATCATCTTAAAAAGTATTAACTACAATTAATTTGCTTTAGATCTTTCATGCCACTGATCTATAGAATCCTCAGAAAAATGAGAAAAAAGGTGTTCTTGCAAGACTATTTAATCAAGGGAATATCTCTTTTCTTACCTGGGAATATGCATTTCCTAGGATCATAAGCAAGAGAAGAATCTATGTCTAATACTTACTCTTCTTAATGCTTTAGTTTTATCTTGGCAAAAACAACACACTCCACCCCTGGGCATGCTACTAGAGTTCTTCGGGTTTCTTTTATGGGCTTTTTAGTCTTTTTCCTGTATATATTCATCCTTAGAGTTTTCATATCTCACAGTAATTTCAATTAACATCTGTATGATGATGAGTCTATAATATCTATGTCAACTCAAAATCCCCCCCCCCTTCTAGAGGCACATACGTGAAACTTCATTGTTCATCTTTATTTTGATGGGTCAAGATTATCTTAGGTCTACCCTATCCAATTTATCTTATTCTCCAAATCCCCTTCTCCTCCTCTATTCCTTTTTTTTAAGTTTTTATTTAAATTCAAATTAGTTAAGATACAATATACTATTACTTTCAGGTATAGAATTTAGTGGTTCATCACTTCTGTACTTCACTCAGTGCTCAACATAACAAGTGCCCTCCTTAGTACCCATCACCCATTTAACCCGTCCCCCCCCATACCTCCCCTCCAGCAACCCTCAGTTTGTTGTCTGTAATTAAGAGTCTGTTTTCTGATTTGCCTCTCTTTTCCATGCCCCAAAGTTCATCTGTTTTATTTATTAAATTCCACATATGCGTGAGATCATATGATAATTGTCTTTCTCTGATTGACTTATTTTGCTTAGCATAATACACTCTAGCTCCATCCACATTATTGCAAATGGCAATATTTCATTCTTTTTGATGTCTGAGTAATATTCCATGGTATACATATTCCATCTCTTCTTTATCTATTCATCAACTGGTGGACATTTGGCCTCTTTCCATAATTTGGCTATTGTTGATAATGCTGCTATAAACATCAGGGTGCATATATCCCTTCGAATATCCAGTGGAAAAAAGACAATCTCTCCAACAAATGTTGTTGGGAAAACTGGACAACAACATGCAGAAGAATAAAAATGGACCACTTTCTTACACCATACACAAAAATAAACTCAAAATGGATGAAAAACCTAAGTGTAAGACAGGAAACCATTCAAATCCTAGAGGAGAACATAGGCAGTACCCTCTTGGACATCAACTATAGCTGCTTTTTTCTAGGTATGTCTCCTGAGGCAAGGGAAACAAAATAAAAAATAAACTACTAGGACTACATCAAAATAAAAAGCTTCTGCACAGCAAAGAAAACAATCAACAAAACTTTATCTTTGAAATGGGAGAAGTATTTGCAAATGACATATCTGATACAGAGTTAATATCCAAAATATATAAAGAACTGATACAACTCAACACCAAAAACCCCCAATAATCCTATTAAGAAATGGGCAGAAGACATTAATAGACATTTTTTGAAAGAAGACATCCAGATAGCTAACGTAGCTATGGAAAGATGCTCAACATCACTCATCGTTGGGGAAAACAAATCAAAATTACAATGAGATATCACCTCACACAGGTCAGAATGATTAAAATTAACAACACAGGAGACAATAGATATTGGTGAGGATGGAAAAAAAGGGGAACCCTCTTACACTATTGGTGGGAATGTAAACTGTGCAGCCACTCTGGAAAACCATATGGAGGTTCCTCAAAAAGTTAAAAAGTTAAAGTTAAAAATAGAACTACCAAATTGCGCTACTAGGTATTTATTCTCCTCTATTCTTTATTTCAGTGAATGGCATTATCGGCTACTATGAAACTTGAATGTAATTTATTTTTAACTCTGTTTTTTAAACTATTCATATTAAGAATCACATAACCTTTTCAAAGAATAACTTTATATTTAAAAGCTTTATTGAGCTATAATTCACATACAATACAATTCATCTACTTAGAGTGTATAATTTAATTGCCACAGCCCAGGCAACCACTAATCTACTCATCTTCTCTCTAGATTCATCTATTCTGCATATTTCATATAAGTACAGTCATAAAATATACGTTCCTTTGTGACTAGCTTCTTCTACTTCACATATTATTCATCCATGTTGTAGTATGTATCAATATTTCACTCCTTTTTATAGTTGGATAATTTGTGTATAGATATACCACATTTTATTATCCATTCATTTACTCATGGACATTTGGGATGTTTCCATTTTTTTTGACATTTGTGAATAGCACTGGTGTAATCATTCATGTATACATTTTTGTGTGGACATATGTTTTCCTTTCTTTTGGGTATATACTTAGAATTGTGGTTTCATGTGGAACTCTATGTCTAACCATTTAAAGAACTGCCAGATGGTTTTCCAAAACAGCTGTAGCACTTTTCATTCCTACCAGCAATGCGTGAATGTTCTAATTTCTTCATAGCATCTCTGAGTTTTTATTATTTGTCAGTTATATTATAGTCATCCTCCTAAGTGTGAAGTGGTATCTCATTGTTTTTTTTGTTTTTGTTTTGGTTGAAGTATAGTTGACACAATGCTACATTAGTTTCATTATGGTTTTGATTTGCATTTGCATGAAGGTTAATGATTCTGAGGATCTTTTTATGTGCTTATTTGTTTTTTGTATATTTTCTTTGGAGAAATGTCTATTTAGATCCTTTGCCCATTTCAAAATTGATATATTTCTCTTTTATTTTTGAGTCATAATAGTTCTTTATATATTCCAGATGTAAGTATGAGTTATATATATGAACCAAAAATGGCCTTTGTATATTTGCCACTAGGTTATTTATTCTTCACTGCACGTTAAGACTTGCTAGTGCAAAAGCCCGCTGGTGCTAACTCCAGTCTTTACACATCATTTTTTTTTAACTAGCCCAAAGAGACCAATTTTTAGCCATAGAGACCCTGCTTGCTTTGCATATTCTACAAGACCTCATCCCACATCTGCTAGCAATAGATGAGATAAAAATAGGACTATAAAGGCACGAAGCTGCTGTTATTATTAGGTGCTCTCCAATCCAGAGATTTGCCTCTGAGCAAACTGGAGTTTCCTTCCCTACCTCCCCTTCTGAATAGCAACTCCCACACTTTAGCCAGAATAACCCAATGATGTTTGTATGCCACCTCATGGTCATACCTTTTTTCTTGATCAGCCCCTAAGTCCCTCCAGGCTTGGTCCTCCTTATTAGATATTTGACTTGCAAATTTTTTTCTTCTATTCTGTTGGTTGTCTTTTTACTTACTTGGTACTGTCCTTTGAAGCACAGAAGTTCTACATTTTGATGCTAATTCAGTTTATCTTTTTGTTGTTGTTTTTTGTGATTTTGGTGTCCTATCTAAGAAAACACTGCAGAGGGGGGCCTGGGTGGCTCAGTAGGTTAAACATCTGACTCTTGATTTTGGCCCATGTCGTGATCTCAGAAACATGAGACTGAGCCCCTTTTTGGACTCTGCACTCAGCATGGAGTCTGCTTGAGATTCTCTCTCTCTCCTTCTCCCTATGTCCCACTTCCCCCCACACACACCTCAGACCCATGTGCTATCTCTAAATAAATAAATAAATAAATAAATTCAAGGGTCACTAATACTTATATCTATGTTTTCCTCTAAGAGTTTCGTGGTTAGCTCTTGTATTTAGGTGCAATCTCTTTTTTTTGTGTGTGGATCTCTGGTTGTCTCAGAACTATTTGTTAAAAAGGTGATGATCTTTTTAATAACACTTGTATTGCTCTTTCCCCATTCTTATTACTGTTGCTTTGGTTCATATCATTTATATGCATTTTTTTCAGCCCTTATGTAAAATGATCCTCCAATTAACTTATTTATTTCATCCTTCCCAATTTTCTGTACTATAGTCAATGATCTTTTTCAAATAAAAACTTTGGTTGTGTCCCTCTTTTGCTTTAAACTTTTAAGTTTTACTGATTTCAGATAGAGTACAAATGTTTTAGTATAGCATACAAGTTTTGTCTTGTTTCCCACACTCCCCCTCTATGCTGCAACTGTGTTTTAGTAATTCAAGTGCACCTCTTTCAATTCTGTGCCTTTCCATATGGAAAGCTCTCAATCAGGCTTTTTTAGTTCAAGGTTAGACATCAATTTTTTGAGAATTATTTCATTAAACAGCATAAGACAATTGGTTGCTTGCATGGATTTAGAACTTGTCCTTTTGATGGTATTTATCATAGAATAGTATAATTGCCTGATGATTGTCTTTCCTCCTCTCGTTTTAAATTCAGTGAATTGAAGGACTGCTTTTTCACTGCAGTATTTTCAGGGCTGAGCATTGTGTTGGGTAGAAAGTAGACATTAAATTACTTTTTACTGTGTTGAATTATTATTTTTTTTACAAAGTCAATATGAAAATTAGAGTCCCAGTTTTGAAAGGCATGACACTGAATGTTGTTGAAGTGAAAGTATTGATTATTTAATGAAGAATAAGATTGCTACTCTGAATTTATTGTGCAATTGTCCATGCTAAATATAAACCCATGAAGTATGATCAATAATAAACCATTTATATATTTCTAGAACAAGTGTTGGAGATGTATAGCACTTGCTTTTGAATAAGCTTAGAGCAGTTTTATTTTAGGTTGTTATATCTATTGGAAGGCAAAAAGACAAAGAGTTAGATAATTACAAAACATTATGGTAATTGGAGTTATCCCATTTGTAGGCATATTAGTAGGGGCTGGCCTAGCTTGAATATCTATATGAATCTATAATCTATTTGGGAAAAATGAATGGCAAAATAATTATATTTAGCAACAGGATAGTAGTAAATGAAGAAAATAAAATAAATATAATTATTATGAGTGATGTATATACATTTTTTTTTGATTTAGAAGCAGACAAACTTGTAACATTCCAAAATCCCTCACTTAGTAAAATACAAATGGTTCAAAAGTTGTAGAGGTGATGGAGGTTATGGTAAATCTCAATTGCATTGGTAGATAATTAGACCTCATGATTTTTTTACCTGTGTGGTTTAACATTTAGCAAAGCCTTATATTACAGACTGGCTGTTTTTCTTTTACTTTAATCATTTTACACCACTGGGTAGAAACTAACCAGAAAATGGGTGCCTGGGTGGCTTAGTCAGTTGGGCATCTGCCTGCAGCTCAGGTCTTAATCTCAAGGTCCCGGGATCGAGTCCTGCAGCAGAGAGTCTGCTTCTCCCTCTCCCTCTGACACTCATACTCATTCACTCTCTCTCTCCCAAAAATAAGTAAACAAAATTAAAAAAAAAAGAAATTGATTGATGGTAAAACCTTAATAGCTTTAGTAGTTTTAGGCTATTTAATTAATTAAATAGAGGAGGTTCTCTGAAAAAAAAATTTACAAAAGTATAATCATTGCAAGGTATTTTTCTAATGGGTTCTCCAATATTATAAAGATACATATATATAGTTATATATATGATTATATGTTCATATATACATATATTAAAAATATGTATATATATGAAATCTTGACATAACAAGGGTATTTTCCTTTTCTTTTAATATTCTCAAATTTAGAACAATTAGCCTAACTTGTTTTGGATTCAATATTTAAGCCTTTATTTTGTATGAAACAATTCCCAAGTATTTACCAACTATCTTCCCTTAGAGAAACAATTAGTAAGAAAATAGAATGACCTTAGCGAGGCAGTGATATCCTATTTAGGAAAAAGGCATAGGTGATGTTATTCTCTGTGCCCACACAGGTTTTGGGAAGGAAAGTATTTCCCTTAACTATCTTAACAACAGTTTTGAATAAATAATATTTTTCCAGAAAATAAAATTAATCTATGAAAACTTTACAAAATGCATGTTGCTGGCCAGTAGCACTGCATATATAAATGATGCTGAATGAATTGGAGGTCATCTTAAAAATAGTACACTAGTGGAGATCTAGTTGACACACTGATATAGATTTTCCTGCCACAACCTATTACTGTTTTATGCTTTTCCTTGATCCAGTATTATTTCCTCTCTTCAAAGACTACAAGTTAGGATAAGCTGTACCTCTTTAATATCACATTTTAAGGAATGACTCAGGTGAGGAGACTATTACAGCGTTTAAGAATTCATATAAAAATCAGGGGGTAAGAAGATAATAAGTACTATGATAAAGTCATAGCCCCATCAAGGGACCCCATAATTAATTCCAGTAGATTGTAGGAATTTTCAGACATAGAATAGATAGGTAAATGAATGATATATAAAGATATTTCATCAGAGAAGATAAACAAGTATCAGATAAGCACACAAGATGCTCAGTATCATTAATCATTTAAAAATGCAAATTAAAAAAATGAGACAATAATGCACATTTATTAGAATGTCTGAAATTATTAACTGACCATACCAAGTTTTAGCAAAGATGTGGAAAATGTAACTCTGATATGCTGCTGGTAAAAATGCAAAATGCTACAACCACTTGGGAAAATATTTTGGCAATTTTTAAAAAAATCTAAATGGATACATACTATATGACCCCACCATTCCACTCTTAGGTGTTTACCTAAGAGAAGTGAATGCATATGTACGTGAAGACTTCTACATGAATGGTCATTGTAATAGTCAAAAACAAGTAAATGTTTAAACATACTTTGATACGGCCATACAATGTAATAGAAAGGAATGAACTATTGATAAATGCAACTTGTATGGGTAGTAAAATAATTATGCCAAGTGTAAGAAGTTGTACACACACAAAGAATACTTACTGTGTGATTTCATGTATATGAAAACTAATAGAGAGAACAAATCAGTAGATGCCTGGGAATGGGCTGAAGCTGGATTAGGGGCAAGGAAAGAGGGAGAAAGATGGATTTACAAGGGAATTGGAGGAAATTTGAGAGTGATGAATATATATACATATTTCTCTATATATACATATATAAAACCTTTGGAGTGTTTATACATAGCATTAGAGATCATTTATATTAGGTAGTTACATATATTACATATAGTTATATATATTACATATAGTTATGTATGTATATGTATGTATATATAATCTTGATTGTGGTGAGGATTTCAACAATTTATCAAATTATACCCTTTAAATATGTGCATTTTATTCTTTATCAGAAATCTAGGTTTACCTACATCTACATTCTTTTGAGTTAAGCACTCTTAAAGGAGTTAAACATATTTTTAATTTTCAAAATTGTTTCCACAAGATGTCTTTTTAGTGGATGTTTTGTTTTTATTTGTGGGTTCAATTAAATTTTGTAAAAGAAATTTCTCCAGGCCTCATTACTCAGAAGGTAAATTGTGCCTTCAGGAATTTCATTAGCAGTTTAGCTCCCGAGTAGAATGACTTCAGAAACCTGGTGATTCTTTGGAGTTTTTGCTCTCTAGAGCAGGGATTATCAAGCTTTATTCAGTATTAAGACTTGGCAGGCTTCACAGGCAAGGTCTTAATTCCTGCCACTGCTGGTCCCTTTTCTCTTTTTCCTTCTCTACCTTCCCCATTCTCTTCCCAACCCCTTCCATCTCCTTCCTCCTTTGTTGCTTCCTCCAACTCCTTCTTTACAACCCTTTAAAACTGCACAAACCATTTTTCGTTTTTGACCATTCAAAAGTTGACTACAGGCTGGATGTGGCCTGTAGGTCAGAGTATGCTAATTCCTACTTTTAAAGACCAGGTCACACACATTAACAAGTTTGGTGGAACTCTTCTTTTAGCTGCCACTCTCCTGCTTCATGTCAGGACACACTGATTCTTCAGGGCCTTTGCTGGAGTCTTTTCTACCATTTCCTTTTCTCCTCTGCTACCGCCGTCTCTGGATGGCTGGTGAGCTCTCTGTTCATTCCTTTAACCTCAGTCCTACCAGTTTCTTCGCCCTTTTGCTTGAAACGCGCTTGGGGTCAATGCCAAAACCCATCTGCCTGTTACTTCTCAGTTAGTCAAACCTTGTCTGAAACCTCCATTAAATGTTAAATGGACAGGAGTTATTGCCCTGCAAACTCAAATACTGTATTATACTGTGTTTCTTTTTTAGTTGCTATTTGTACATTTCTGGATGGCTTCTAGATCTTGTTCTAACTCAGAGTTTTTAGCTGTTATTGTCATGTAATTTCTAAATTCTACTTGGCTTTTTGTTCATCTAGTACTTAGCATAACATTTGTCATGTGTGTCACTAAAGTTCACCTTTCATCTGAAGCTGGGGAAATTACTATTCAAGTTTTGCACTCTTTTGTGTGAATAACATAACAGAAGAGCTTCCATGTCAAAAATTGTTTTATTTTTTGTTAGTTTACCTAGAAATTTTGTCTCTAGGTAGAGTGTACATCTTTCAACAGGGTGAATGGGTTTGAGCAGATTCAAATAACAGGTGTGATATTATAATTAGAACCATCCCTCAGGACCCTCTTGAGCTGTTGCTGAAACTGATTTTCCAAGAAAATCCTCTTGGATGTCTATAACCCACATTTACTATTTTTTTGCTTTATTTTGGACCTTTGAATACTTCCTTTTCCAAACTTAAGTAACTTAGCAGGTATGTCATATATATCTGAACCTCTATTACAGACAGGAGTTATGCTATTCCACATACTCTTGAAATTAGCAAATACAAGCAAATATGGGACTGGTAGGGTATAGAAACTTTACATAGCTTGTCAAAATATCAGGAGGACTTTTGTTATATTTATAATTCTGCATAGCTAGGAAAAAGATTAATAAAATTATTTATATTATAGATATATATGTCCTCAATATCTAAAAGCACAAAAATCCCCAAATCTAGGGCATTGCATATACCTTTCTGTTATTATTTTCTCCTTGGCCAAAGTTTGTTTTGTTTTTCTTATTTATGATTCTTCAACTTCATATACAGTGAGTCACTTGAATATGGAAGGAAAATTTTGTTACTATTCATATGTATTATTGATCTCTTAAACAGTAGTTTATTTGCTCTTTCCTCAAAATACCTATGCAGGAGCACAGCAAATGCCACATTTAGTATGACTATTAATTCTTCATTCTGTAGTAAAGACCTGTCTCCAGTAGTGAATATCTGCCAATACTTCAATTGGGCATACATTTAAAAGTATCCATTTAGTATAAGACCATGGAGGCAAACACTGATTACACAAAAACTACACATGCTAATTTATAATGCTGGACACTAATGGATTAAGAAAATGCTGAGTACATGTAAGATTTCTAAGAATATAGCTGGACATTATTAGAGAGGGAGGTTGGGAAGACGGTGGAGTAGGTGAACCCTAAGTTCCCCTTGTCCTATGAATACACCTAGATAACACACATATTAGTGTAAATAATCCAGGAAATGATCTGAAAACTGGCAGGACAAACTCCACAACTAAAGGTAGAGATGAAGCCACATCAGAGAAGGTAGGAAATACAAATGGCCACCTGCAGGGAGAAAGTGTGGTGGCAACACTGACTACATAACTTGATTATACCAAGCCCCGCCCCCCACACTTCTGGGGATCTGCCCTTCTCAGTCAGCCTTGCTTTAGTCCTGGTGGTGTGGGCCCCTCTTCCAGAAGACTGGCTCAAACCTTGCTAGCACTGCAATGCCCAAACTGCATGTTTTATAGGACCTCAGTTCTGTTGGCTGTGGTAATGGCAGGAGGTCTCATTTCATAAGCAGACTACCACACACCTTGGTAAAATGCACCCCATGTGGATTCCAAACCCTGCTCACAAAAAGTAAAGAGAACTACCTTAGACAACTGACTGAAGGAAAATGAGTCCAGGATTCATTAGCAGAGCATGTGCAACATACATAGGAGACACTCCCTGAAGTGCCAGGTCCTGGGGAACAGGAGACACTACACTACAGGGCACTACAGGATGTCATCTTCATAAGGCCATTACTGCAGGAGCAAGAGACACTTCCTAACACAGAGATACAGAGAATTAGATAAAATGAAGAGACAGAAGTATGTCCCAAATAAAAGAACCAGACCAAAGCAGAGGAAGAGACCTAAGCAAAATGGATAAAAATAACATGTCTGATAGAGAATTTAAAGTAATGATTACAAAGATACTTGCTGGACTTGAGAAAAGAGTGGAGGATATCAGTGGGGCCTTAACGAAGAGATAAAAAAACCATCAGAGATGAAGAACATAATAAATGAAATTATAAAATACACTTGATGGAATAAATAGCAAGCTAGATGAAGCAGAGGGTATGAATTAATGACCCGGAAGACAGAATAATAGAAAATAACCAAGTTGAGCAAATGAGAAGAAAAAAAAATATGCAAATTGAGAGTTGTCTTAGGGAAGCAGTGACTCCATCAAGCATAATAACATTTCCATTATAAGGATCTCAGAAGAAGAAGAGAGAGAAAAGGGGAAAGAAATGTATTTGAAGAGATAATAACTCAAAGCTTCTCTAATTTGGGGAAGGAAACACAGGGTTTTTCCCCCAAAAATCAACACAAGGAGGTCCACACCAAGACACACAGTAATAAAAATGACAAAAAGTAGTGATAAAGAAAAAAATTTAAAAGCAGCAAGAGAAAAGAAGGCAGTTACAAATAAGGAGAAATCCCATAAGTCTATCAGTGGGTTTCTCAGCAAAAACTTTGCAGGCCAGAAAGAAGTGGCATGATATATTCAAAGTTCCAGAAAGGAAAAATCTGCAGTCAAGAATACTCTATCCAGCAAGGCTGTCAATCAGAATAGATTTGAGAGATAAAGAGTTTCTCAGACAAACAAAAGCTAAAGGAGTTCATGATCACAAAACCAGTCCTACAAGAAATAGTAAAGGGGATACTTTGAGTCAAAAAGAAAGAGTGTGAAAAGTAAAAAACACAAAAGCAGTAAAAATTAGTATTTTTGTAAAAATCTAGGTATTTATAAAATAAAAGATGTAAAATACGACACCATATACCTAAAATGTGGTGGGGAGAGGAGTAAAGAGTGAACTCAAACTTAAAAGACCATCAACTTAATGCGAACTGCTTTATGCAGAAGATGTTATATATAAACTTAATGGTAACAACATATCAAAAACCAATAATAAATATGCAAATAATAAAGAGAAAGGAGTCTAAGTATATCAGCAAAGAGAGCTAATATCCTGTGAAAGAGAGCAAGAGAAGAAAGGATCAAAGAAAAACTACAAAAACAACCACAAAACAAGTAACAAAATGGTAATAAATATGACTCTACCAACAATTACTTTGAATGTAAATGGACTAACACCTCCAATTAAAAGATATAGGGTGACAGAATGGATAAAAAATAAGGCTTATCTATGTGCTGCCTACAAGGTACTTATTTTAGACCTAAAGACACCTATAGATAGAAACAGAGAATGGCGAAACATTTGTCATGAAAATGGATGCCAAAAGAAAGCTGAGGTAGCAATACTTATATCAGACAAAATCAACTTTAAAACAAAGACTGTAACAAGAGACAAAGACATTATATAATAATATAAGAGACCATCCAAAAAGAAGATGTAACAATTATAAGTATTTATAAACCCAACATGGGAGCACCCAAATATATAGAATTTCATAACACAAAGGAATTAATAATAATATGATAACAGTAGAGACTTTAACAACACACTTATATCAATGGAAAGATCTTCCAAAGAGAAAATCAGCAAGGAAACATACTACACCAAATGGATTTGGCAGATATATTCAGAACATTCCTAAAACAGCAGAATGCATATTCTTTCCAACTGCACATGGAACGTTCTCTGGAATAAATCACATAGTAGGCCACAAAATAAGTCTTAACAAATTAAAAAATATCAGAGTCATACCATGCAGTTTTTCTGATCACAACACTATGAAACCAAAAACCACAAGAAGAAAATCTGCAAAGAGCACAAATATATGGAATTTAAATAACATGCTACTAGACAATAAATGAGTCAACAAAGAAATAAAAAAAGACATCAAAAATTACATGGAAACTAATGAAAATGAAAACACTATGTTCCAAAACCTTAGGGATGTAGCAAAAGTGGTTCTAAGAGGGAAGTTTATAGTAATACAGGTAATACAGGTCTACCTCAAGAAACAAGAAAAATTACAAACAACATAACATTATACCTAAAGGAGCTAGAAAAAGAACAAACAAAACCCCAAACCAGCAGAAGGAAGACAATAATAAAGATTAAATCAGAAAGAAATGATATGAAAGCTAAAAAAGAAAAGAAAAGAAGAAATCAATGAAACCAGGAGCTGGTTCTTTGAAAAGATCAACAAAATTGATAAACCTCTAGCCATTCTCAAAAAAGAGAGAGGGGGAGAGAAAGAACCCAAATAAACAAAATTACAAATGAAAATAAAGAACTAACAATTAACAGCACAGGTATACAAACAATTGTAAGAGAATATTGGGAAAAATTATAAGTGAAAAAATTATTGGACAATCTAGAAGAAATAGATAAATTCCTAGAAACATCTAACCTACAAAAAATGAAGCAGGAAGAAATAGAAAATTTGAACATACTGATTATCAGCAGTGAAACTAAATCAGTAATCAAAAATCTTTCAACAAATAAAAGTCCAGGACCAGATGGCTTCACAGGCAAATTTACTAAATATTTAAAGAAAAATTAATACCTACTTTTTTTCAAGTATTCCAAAAATAGAAGGAACACGTCCAAATTTATTCTACGAAGCCAGTATCATTCTGATACCAAAACCCAATAAAGACACCACAAAAAAAGAAAAAACTTCAAGCCAGTATGTCTGATGAACATAGATGCAAAACACTCAAGAAAATAGTAGCAAACCAAATCCAACAATACATTTGAAAAAACATATGCCACAATCAAATGGGATTTATTCGTGGGATGCAAGGGTAGTTCAATATTTGCAGATCTATCAAAGTGATACTTCACATCCGTAAGAGAAAGGGTAAAAATCATGATCATATCAATAGATACAGAAAAGGCACTTGGTAAATACAACATCCATTTATGATAAAAACCCTCAACAAAGTAAGTCTAGAAGGCACATACCTTGATAGTAAAAGGCCTTATATATAAATCCCAGCTAACATTATACTGAATGGGGAAAAACCGAGAGCTTTTACCCTAAGGTCGCGAACAAGACAAGGATGTCCACTCTCACAAATTTTATTCATTGTAGTATTAGAGGTACTAACCACAGCAATCAGACAACAAAAAGAAATAAAAGGCATGCAAATTGGTAAGGAAGAACTAAAACTTTCACTATTTGCAGATGACAGGATACTTATACAGAAAACCTGAAAGACCCCACCAAAAACTACTAGAACTATTAAATAAATTCAGTAAAGTCCCAAGATATAAAAATCAATGTACAGAAATCTATACAATAATAATGAAACAGTAGAAAAATTATGAAATCAATCCCATTTACAATTATACCAAAAATATTAAGATACTTAGGAACAAACTTAATGATCAGGGTGAAAGACTGTACTCTGAAAACTATAAAACACTGAAGAAAGTAATTGACGACATAAAGGGAAAGACATTCAATGCTTATAGATTGGAAGAAAATATTGTTAAAATGTCTCTACCATCCAAAGCCATCTACAGATTTAATGTAATCCTTATGAAAATACCAATAGCACTTTCCACAGAATTAGAACAATACTAAAATTTGTATGGAAACACAAAAGACCCCAAATAGCCAAAACAAACTTGAAACAAAGCTGGAGGTATCACAATTCCAGACTTCAAGTTGTATTACAAAGCTGTAGTAATCAAATAAGTATGCTACTAGTCCAAAAATAGACACATAGATTAGTAGAACAAAATAGAAATCCAAGAAATAAACCCACAATTATATGGTCAATTAATCTTTGACAAAGCAGGAAAGAATACAATGGGAAAAAGTCTTTTCAACAAATGGTGTTGAAAAAACTGGACAGTTACATACAAAAGAATGAAATTGGACCACTTTCTTACACCATACACAAAAATAAACTCAAAATAGGTTAAGGACCTAAATGTGAAACCAGAAGCCATAAAAATCCCTAAAAGAGAGCATGGGAAGTAATTTCTGTGACATTGGCTATAGCAACATTTTTCTAGATAGGTCCCCTGAAGGAAGGGAGGCAAAAGCAAAAATAAACTGTTGGGACTACATCAAGATAAAAAGTTTCTGCACAGTGAAGGAAACAGCAAAACTAAAAGGCAATCTACTGAATGGAAGAAGATATTTGCAGATGACCTATCCAATAAAGGGTTGGTATCCAAAATATAGAAGAACCGATACAACTCGACATTCACAAAATTAAACAATTAAAAAAAATGTTCAGAAAACATGAATAGACATTTGCCCAAAGAAGACATTCAGATGGCCAACAGACACATGAAAAGATGCTCAACATCATTCATCATCAGGGAAATACAAATCAAAACTACAATGAGATATTACCTCACACCTTTCAGGATGTCTAAAATAAAGAACACAAGAAACACCAAGTGTTGGAGAAGATGTGGAAAAAAAGGAACCGTGGGCACTTTTGGTGGGAATGCAAACTGGTGCAGCCACTGTGAAAAACAGTATGGAAGTTTCTCAAAATTTAAAAAAAGAACTACCCTATGATCCAGTAATTACACTACTGGGTATTTTATATTTTTTATGGAAATATAAAAACACTAATTTGCAGGGATACATGCACCTCTGTGCTTATTGTAGCATTATTTATAATAGCCAAATTATGGAATCAGCTCATGTCCATCAATAGATGAATGGAAAAGAAGATGTGTACACACACACATACACACTGAAATACTATTTAGCCATAAAAAGGGTGAAATCTTTCATTTGCAACAACATGGATGAATCTAGAGTGAATGGTGCAAAGTGAAATAAATTAGATAAATACCGTAATTTCACTCACATGTGGAATTTAAGAAACAAAATAAATGAGCAAAAGAAAGAAAAAAGAGACAAACCAAGAAACAGACTCTTAATTGTAGAGAACAAACTGATAGTTATGGGTGGGGGGAGGATTAGTGAAGTAAATCGTGGGGATTAAGGAGTGCACCTGTCATGTTTGAGTGCTGGGTGATGCATGGAAGTGTTGAATCTCTGTATTGTACACCTGAAACCAATAGAACACTGTAGGTTGACTATACTAGAATTAAAATAATAAAGCTTAATAAAAATATGTCTGGGTGTTATTACAGGATTATCAATTTTAAGTACAAAAATATGTGAATTATGTGTAAAGATTGTGCTTGTTGGAAGACATGCTAATGAAACCTTGCAAGAAAGCGCAAAGGAAAATTTGCTGAAATGGAACGGTGTAGATAACGAAGATCGAGATGATTGAAGAAAATATATTTGAAAGTTAGAAGAAAAATATGCTAGAGAGCTAATGAAATAGAAGGCAAGTAATCAACAAATTATAATAAATTGAACAGAGATCAGTAATTGGGCTGCATACTTTTATCACACATTTTCTCTTTCATTTAATTTAGAAAATGATTACCAGATCACAGGGATAGACATTTAAGTATAGGCAAAATATGCTTATAATTTCTGAAACCCACATTTAATAATATTTGTTACTTTTTCTGGAGTTTTGATATTTAGACTCAATAAATGGTTTGGATGGCAGTAGAAGTTTTAATTGGGGTTTAATGAATTATGACTATATAAATAAAATGGATTATATATTCAAAACTGATATTTTCACACATAATGTTCTTTGAATATCATATAATATATATTTATATTATATTTGATAGTATTTGAATATTATATATGATATACAAGTGTATATTAGTACCCTTATCTATATATAGCAATATTCACAGTCACTTTAGTTTTCTAATATGAATATAAATAGAATTGTCACTTTTAATGTGATACTGGGAAAAATTACAATAAAAATATTTTTGAGTTATCAACCCATGATAATAATTACAAACTCAGACCCTATAAAATATAGTTCAATGAGAATTTTAAAATACTTCTATCAAATTTTACAACTTATTTGAAAGTTTTAGTATTACTGTGGATGTCTATATAGCATTGGAATAGGTTTTTCATTTTTTGGTGTAGGTTTTAACTAAAACCTTTTTCAAAAATCACAAGTTGTTTTTACTGCCAGCAGTGGTGATAATTAGTATAGAAAAGTAAAAACTTGTCTTAAAACTGAGATCTAAAGGTCTCTGAGAATCTGAAGAACACTTGGCACCTTTGAAATCTATCAGATTATCAGACTTTGTTGCAAGTAGGAAAAGAATGAAGGTGTTAGGTCAAGAGGCAAAATAAAATAACAAAAGACAACTCTATTATAGCTAGAGCTCTCAGGATTATTTTCCAATTTTTCAAATGTCGGATGTAGATGTGACTGTTGGTAGCCTTCACCGAAACTCCGCATCCTGGCAGTATTATAGATGTGTCTGTGTGGGTTTTCTTTATCTTGTGGATATACCTAGACTTTGGCACTGTGAGGTCTAAGAAAAGCTAACTGTTAGAAAATCTGTTTATCAGTTACTTTATTTATTTTTTAGGGAGTTGAAAGATGTCAGAAACCGAACAGAAATTAATTTGTCTTGCAGATGTACTTCCTATATTGTAATAAAGGTTTTAACTTGTTTTATAAAAGGATATAAAATTGAAAAGATTAAATTGCACAGAGGTAGGTATATCAAGTTTCTCAATTGAGAATGTGCTGACTGTGTAAACAGCACCAGAAAATTTCTCTGTTTGAAGATGCTGATTGGGTTTTGTATTTTCATTTCCGTGAAGTTAAGCCACTTTCCATCAGGCCTGAAAAGGAATCCAGCAATTACTCTTTTTTTTTTTGACACAGAGAGAGAACATGAGCACAAGTAGGCATAGTGGCAGGCAGAAGGAAAGGGAGAAACAGGCTCCCAACTGAGCAGAGAGCCTGATGCGGGACTCAATCTCAGAACCTTGGGATCATGTCTTGAGCTGAAGGCAGATATTTAACAGACTTAGCCACCCAGGCACCCCCAACAATTACTCTTTATATTTGCTTTGAATATGTATTGCAGCTATGCACACAAGCAGGTTATATGGATCAACCTATGTAATCAACCTGTGCAATATATTTAATAAGCAAAACTTACAAAAATGATATGACATATATTTGCAATAATCATAATTATAGTGCTGTATGATCAGTAAGATTTTTAAGGTGAATCTCAATTATCTAAAATACTCTTAGCAGAAGATTTGAGTGCTGAGAAATGTCAAGAGTAATTACGGGTATTGTTATTGGAATGAGTATATACAATTTTTGCAAGTATTTTTTCTACTTCTTTGGTAACATGCAGCTCCTTCAGTGGATATGTCCTTGGGATTGATAACTGCTCATAGACTGGCTAGGAGAGATGTGTTCCTGGTTCTTACAGAGACCTGTGTATTTCCTGTTAACATGTTCACCAAAGTAAGAAGCCAACCGGAAATGTTAAGTATTATGTTCTTGAACTTTGAGAAATAGATAAAAAGAAAAAAATAATTTGCTTAGATTAAATTGAAGAAACACATCTAGTAGTAATGACCAGGAGGTTATTATTACCATGTTTTTAATTTCTATTTGATTTATTCTGCTTTCATTTTAATGATAATCATAAATTTAATAAAACATATGAAACATGAAGCGACATACACAAATGGAAGGATATATATCTAGTAAGATTCATGATACTTAAATGTTTCGTATTTTGTCAGAAAAAGTACAACCTCAAGGTTGGTTTCAGAATATTTAAACTTGCTTTTATTTAAAATCAGAAAACAATGTTGTATTTCAACTTTTCCTCTGGACTCAACCAATCTGACCTCGCTCCTGAAATTGTCTTTTCTCTCCACTGTGTCATCATGTTTTTTATTTTCAGAGATTTAACATCACTATATAATTATGCTATAATATCACCCATCTTAAGAAGAAACATGCAATTAATTCTCTCTTGATGCAATTTCTCTTTTTGACTATTACTTAATGTGATGATTTCCTCATTCCTGTTTCTCTCTGCTTCACTTTACAGCAACTTTTCTTGAAGCTGCCGCCTTTTCCTTGCCTCTCATGCTCTCATAAACCAAGTCCAGTAGGAACTGCTCATCGCCACAGCTCTGCTAAAACTGATCTTGCTAATATCCTCAGCTACCTCTATGTTGACAAATCTGGTAGTCACTTCTTTATTCTCATCTTGCTTGAACTCTCAGTACTGTTGAATAGGTTTGATATGCTCTTCTTCGTTTTGTTGGTGCATCTTTCTTGTAGTTTCTGTAATTCCTTGAATGCTTTGTTTTCCTCCTCCAGCACCACACGTCAGTCAGTTTCTGTTGTCAGTTCTTGCTCCTATGCTTGATGTCCAAATGCTTGCTGGCAATCATAAGCCTTCTCCTCTTCTTTATGTATACCCTCCTCATAGATTCCTTCATCCAGTGCCTTTGCTTAAATATAGTCTTTATGCTGATAGCTCCCAAATTCCAGCTCCTGTTCTCACTACTTCTTTAAAACTCCAACTACTGAGTAGGATGCTTAAGAGACATCTCAAAATTAACTGACTAAAGTATAACATTGATGTTTATTCTGACCAAGAAACATGTTCTCCTCCCGTGTTTCCTTTCTTAGTACATATTGTCACTCTCCTTGCTTCTTGAAGCTAAGTAGGTATAATCCATTATTTTATCTCATCTTTATGACATTAAGATCCTAAATTAACTGTTTCCAAACATGTGAAATGTCAAAAACCAAATCTGGACTTGGGTAAGGAGGGATTTTATTCAAAGGGATTATTGCAAGAAAGGGGAAAGTGTGATGGGGTAGGGAGACTATTGCAAATAGGAATGCGCTCTGATCATGAGATCTGCAAGAGTCTGAACAGTTGGATTAAAGAAGTTTTGCTTTTGTGGGGGAGGAGTAAACAAGGCTAGGAAGAATGGAATGTGGGAGAAGGGAGTGACAGGGTGACTTAATGGGACAGTGGACCAGAGTTTATTTTATCATGAAACCAGCCAATTTTCAGGGAAGAGTATTCACTGACTCAGGCTGAAGGTGCATCAAAGTTCAGGAGTCTAGGGGAAGGAGAGAAAACTGACTAAATTTTCATTAACAAGCATTTTGTTCTGATTGATCAGTGGGACAAATAGCTTAGCCAATAAATTATAAGGCAAAGAAAGGGAATTTGGAGAGCTGGTGTCTGGCCTTGTCAGAGGCAAATAGTCAGGGGGTAAGTCTAAGTCTTATTTAGTCTTCTGGGAAAGGATGTTTCCTATTTCCAAGAAGACAAAAAGATGGAGAGATTTCTTTACCATCTCTGTTTTCTAGGAGCACAGTACTCAGGTCAGATTCAACATTGATAATCTTGTCTTACCACCTATTCTTCGTTGATTCTACAGAATTTCTTTTACAGAGTATTTGTCCCATAATTAAAAGCTTTTCATGACTTTGTTTTTATTTCATTTACAATGAAATCTCTGCTACTTGTCATAATCTTCAAGACCTATCTGATTAGAAACTTGTTTATTTCTCTTAACTTATTTTCGAATTTACTCCCTCTTATTCAGGATGCTGCTTAGCTGCCTGGCCTTCTCTATGTTGAAATAAGCCAGGTTCTTTTTCAACACTGGAACGTGAGTTCTGTGAAAGCAAGGACTGGTTGGTCTGTCTGGTCTCTGGAAGGCTCTATCCTCAGAGATGGAATTTCCTTGATACATACTAGGCAGACATCTAAACAATATTTTGGTGAATACGTTATATGTTAACATGTTTAATGTTACATTTTGACAGATACCCAATTTTGACTCCAATTCATTTCACTAAATATTGAAATATAATAAAGCCATTAAATTTTTTGTGGGGATCATATGTTCCTATTCCTTAAATTTATTATTATCTATTTTTTCATTTTTCAGTGCTCATCACAATAAATATACTCTTTTTAATCCCCTTTATTTCACCCATTCTCCCACTCACCTTTAACAACCACCATTTTTTCTCTGTATTTGAGTCTGTTTTTGTTGCTGTTGTTTCTTTTTTTCATTTGTTCATTTGTTTCTTAAATTCCACATATATCGATATCATATGCTATTTGTCTTTCTCTGTCTTACTTCACTTAGCATAATACTTTCTAGTTCCATCCACATTGTTGCAAGTGGCAAGATTTCATTTCTTTTTATGGCTGAGTAATATTCTATTGTATATATGTACCACATCTGCTTTATCCTTTAGTCTATGGATGGACACCTGAGTTGCTTCCATATATTGGCTGCTGTAAATAATGCTGTAATAAACATAGGGGTGCATATATATCTTTTTGAATTTGTGTTTTGTTTTCTTTGGGTAAATAGCCAATAATGGAATTACTAGATCATGTGATAATTCTATTTTTAATTTTTTTGAGGAACCTCTATATTATCTTCCACAGTGGCTGCATGAGGGTTACTTTTTTTCTCCACATCCTTGTCAACCCTTGTTATTTCTTGGGTTTTTGAATCTAGCTATTTTCACAGGTGTGAGTATTATCTCATTGTGGTTTTAGTTTGGATTTCCCTGATGATGAGTGATGTTGAGCATCTTTTTATGTATTTGGTTGCCATCTATATGTTTTCTTTGGCAAAATGTCTATTTAGATCTTAGCCCTTTTTAATTGGATTATTTTAGTGTTTTTGTTTAATTATATAAATTCTCTATTACGGATATTAACCCCTTATCAGATATATCACTTGCAAATATCTTCACTCATTCAATAGGTTGCCTTTTTGTTTTATTGTTTCCTACACTGCATAAAATATTTTTATTTGGTATAGTCTCAAAAGTTCAATTTTGCTTTGGTTTTCCTTGCTTGAGGAGATATATGTATAAAAATGTTTCTGTAGTCAATGTAAAAAAGACTACTGCCTATGTTTTCTAGCTTTGTGGTTTCAGTTCTCACATTTAGGTTGTATTTCCTATGAATATTTGCATTTTTTTTGCTTTCAAGAATTGTTTTATGTGCACATTCAAAACAATGCTCCTGATTTTTATGTTATGCCTAATAAGATTATTTTAACTGTTCCTCTGGAGACCTAAAAACACATTTTCATTGCCTTTTGCCTGTATTCTCTCCTTCCCACTTTACAATGGTCAGAATACAACAGTTTTCACCACAGATAATTTCTCTTCCTTTTAAATCCTGTGATCAAAGGAAAAATGTCAGTCATTTCTAGTCTGTAGCATTTTGACTGAACTCTTGTCAGGTAGAAAATAAGGATAACTTTCTTTTCATTCTTCCTGGGTATTTAGGAATCTTATATAGTAAAAAGTAATTTCATCATTAATCACAATCTACTGACTCTTAAATGAAACTGTGATATGGAGAAATAATTAGTGTTAGAAGAACTCTTAATTTTTCTTGTACAAAAATCCATTTAATGGCACTATTTAGAATGCCTCACCACTAAAGAATTCTGGATTATTGGTGATAAATAAATGGGAAATAAGGGGAATATTAGAAGCTAAAATTTTCTGGGGGTGTGTCTAAAAACTACCCACCTAAAGACTGGTATCTTAAGAGTATAACTAAGGGTAAAATATTTAATGTCCTGATAGATTTGATATATTTATGTTTGATTTGAGCCAATGTTGAAGAACCATATCCAATGCAATGGATGGAATTCAGTTGTATAAGAAGATAAAATAGGCAATGTTAAAATCAATCAAGGCAAGAACATCATGGTTCCAGGTAACCAGGCCTCTAAACAGAATGGTTCCCAGCACTTAGATGTATGGAGAAGAGGATCCTTTCTTCAAAGTCAAGGCTGGGACAAACCAAGTGGGAATCCAAGGATGTAGCCAAGTAGTCCAGCATTCAAAAACCCAGACTCAGTAGATAATTGCAGTTCTAAATGGACTCGGGATAAGCCTGGCAGAGTTTGAGGGAAGGATTCATGAATTTCACAAAACCAAACTAGGAACTTGTAGAATGCAACCTCTGGATAGATTTCTTATTCTGTTCAGTGTTGGTTGTATTAAACAGATGAGACTAATGACACATTGAAGGAACTCAATAGCAGTAGCCTAGTGGGGGTAAAAAAGTCTAGTTGGGTGTCAATCTATATATAAATCTGGAAAACATCTTTAACAAGCATGAGCAAATCGATCACTCTTAGTTTATATTCTTAACTCTCACTCCTACAAGTAAGCTTTATGTAGTGTCTACGTTCGCCATGAATATGGGGATATGGGGCATCCCTGTTTTTTGACTCTTTTAGAACATTAGGTTATAAAAGGCTATTCACTTTTCTCCATTTTGACCAACTTTGCAATATGATAGTGGCAAATTTTACCTGCATTTGCATTTTTATTTCCATTATCTCTTGTTTCAGAAAAAAATTGTTTCATAATCACTGATTACGAATTCTATGCTATGATCTGAATTGTGCCTATGGACAAGTTTCCTTCAGCTAGCAGAGTGTTGACATTAAAAAAAAGTCCTCAGTCAGGTCATGCATTCTCCAGTTTTCCAGAGCCCCCACAACTCCCTTTTGTGTTAACCCAGCTACTGCCTATCTTTACAAAGCCTGCCTGGCCCCAGAGGCATTTAAGTTTTAAACCTCTGCTTTATATGCATGGAGTGGTATGCACTGGGAAGAAAAATGATTTTTCATGTATTTGCATCTGAAAACCAATTTTACATATCACCAAACTGAGCATCTGACAAATTGCATTTTAAAAAATAGAGTAAAATTGTGTTGGAATTAAGTGGGAAGATCTCCTATACTTAAATAAAGCTTTCTTAGAGAAATTTTATTTCTAATATATAACCATATCAGTTAATTTATCTTTTTCCATCCTTTGCTTTTATGTTATCGAAGTAATTCATATTCATTTAATGAATTTTCAAACTTTAGAAGAGATGTAGGAAAATTTACTTTTGATCATATCATATCATATAGAAGTAACCACAGTTGAAATCTTGTCATATTTTTTTCATATCTTTTATATAACTTTTATGTATGTGTGTATGAATGCATCTATTAAAATAATATCTATATATAGGCACAAATGTATATGTATCTTTTTTTACTAAAAACTGAAATGGGGGCGCCTGGGTGGCTCAGTGGGTTAAAGCCTCTGCCTTAGGCTCAGGTCATGATCTCAGGGTCCTGGGATCGAGGCCCGCCTCAGGCTCTCTGCTCGTCAGGGAACCTGCTTCCTCCTCTCTCTCTGCCTGCCTCTCTGCCTCCTTGTGATCTCTCTCCCTCTGTGAAATAAATAAAATCTTAAAAAAAAAAAAACTGAAATGGGAACATGTGTCTTATTTTAAATATTTAAAACACAAGAGGACAATTGTGAATAGTTGTGCATGAGTATAATATTAAATATATAAAGCAGTTGTTTATTTAATAGAAATTACCTTAACTTGAATAATTCAGATTTGAGTAATTTGAGGCATTCGTATGATTTTTGTAAGGGATTTATATATTGAAAATAAGTCATTCTATAAATAAAATTCATCATAATATTTCATTTTCTAGAGTAATTTCCTAGAGTTGATACATTTCAGTAGATAATAGATCAAAATATATATTATAAAATTATTTTTGCTTATTCTTTTTAAGTTATGGACTCATGAAGAGAAGTTAGAAATTATTTAAATTCAAGAATTTAATAGAGGATGATTTTTAGTCATACAATGGTTAAAAGATCTAGGTTCCAATTACTAAGGTAAGTCTGGAACTAGATATTAGATCATTTTAAACCTTATTTTTTAACTAATAACACTTTATATCCTTTATATTACATATTTAAGGATATATTTTATTTTTGCTAGAGAAAAATTATCCTTTAAATCCTGAAGATTTTAGGTATCAGCAGTAAAAGAGGCTGCATGATGTAGCAGTGTATCATATCTTCCCCTGGCAGTTACCTACATAGCAGGCCCAACAAATGCAGGAATCATGTCAAGAGAACTAAAACCAATTAGTCATGATAAAATCATAAATGACTGCCTGCTCTGGGACAGTGGCCTCTAATGTGGTCTCTAATGCTTCAGTGGAGCACAAAAAAAAGATAATCAAACTTTGGTTCATACTTAATTTTTCAGTAAGAATAAGGGAGGAGTTAGGACCTAAACTGGGCAGGGAATAGCTCTCTGCAAGGTTTATAAGTTGTCCAGCTATAAGTTCATTGTGGTAGCAAACCTGACAAGTATTTGGGGGCCAAACCTTATCATGTATGAAAAGAAAAACAAAATAACAACAACAAAAACATTAGCATGTTAATAGAGCATTCATAATTCATAGATAAGAATGTGCTCCTACACAGCCTTTTGTCAGATGGTCACATCTCTGCAGTGGTTGTTGCCGCCTGTGACCCAACAGTGAGGAAAAATGCTGTTATAGTTTATAGTTTACCTCTTCATTTGTCTTTGGAGGATTTTGACATGCTACAGTTTATTTGTGCCAAATTTAGTGGATTTTTCAGTTCTGTTTTCTTTGCTACCTGTCTATCACAAAATGGACAAGCAGATTAAATATGTCTGAGAATAAACTGTACTCTGAAAAATAAAACTACAAGTGAAAAAGCCCAGTGACAGAGTTGTCATTTTTATTCTAACATCCTTCAATAACCAGAATATTACATAGAAATAAGATCAGTGTAGTGAAACATATAAAGGAGTTGGTAAAAAAGTCAATATTATGAAGATTTTATATACATGTGCGTGCGCGCGTGCACACAGACACACACACATGCATACATGCACATTGTCAGAAACCAACCTCATTCTGAGGCATATTTGCCCTGAGATGTTTGTAGATTCTTTAGCACATTTACTTAAAATAAATCTCATAAATTTTTGTAATATATTTGTAATTTTGATTTATAATAGTTAATTTTGTCCTTAACTGTAGGAGGTCTGAAACTTCTAAATTTTTTCCTGAAACCCTCGTGCCTAACATAGTGTCTGGAACATAATAAGAACTTACTAAATATTTATTGAATGAATGAATATTATACATGGAGACAAAAAATATTTTATACAACCATATTAATCTTAAAGATAAAATTCACATAAGTATATGTGTGTATATACATACATACATACAAATATAAATGTTAACAGCATCTGTTAATATGAGATGCATAATCTACTAATATATAAAACTGATCAAAAGCCTCATAGCTTGGAAAATTATATCTAGATATTAAGAATTATCTATGCCATTTGAGTTTATCTGTTCTGATTGTACTTGTATTGATATTCTGGTAGAATACTTCCAGACCCTAGAACTTAATTGTTGTGAAGCAAGGCCATTAGAGGAGCTGGAAAAACAGCACGTGGCTCTAGGAATTAGATTGGCACATGGTGGGTGAGAAGATGGGATTATAAAAGCTTCCTCTTAGGTTGGACTGAGAGGGTTTGACCGCAGTGCAAGGAAAAGTGAAAGACAAACAGAACAGGTGAGGTATGATCCACTGGGAAAGTAAAGGACTTCAGATATTCACTTGGCCAGACATTGTTCTAGAAGCTTGCTCATCCCCACCCTCACCACATGAGAGCTGCCTTTTCCCTGAATAATAAGAACCATGCAGAAATGTTATTCCATAGCCCTGTTTTATTTCATTTAAATTCCTTTTACATCTCCCTAATTTTCCAAAAACATTTTCCACCTCCTTTTTTAAACAGATCACATTTTCCCCCTAATGCTAACAGAAAATTTCTTTAGAAAGAAAGCACGTGGATTGTTACCCACTGACCTCTTCCTTTTTAAATGTCTTTAAATTGATTTTGTAAAGATTTTTTTCAACAGCAATAAAATGTTTCCTTTTGTTTCTGAAGAAAGATTTTGCTATTAATATATTTTATAATCATTGGTAATATATAAAATGACAGCCTTCTTTATTTATGAAAAATTCTAGTTGTAGCTTCACATTAGAAATCAAACTCAATTTTTGCTTATAAAAACATTCCAGTTTCAAAGAGCTTAGCAAATCAAGAATTACATTAGGATACCACACACTGAATCCCTAAAGGAAAGTCTAATGCTTGAAGCCAGTTTTTTTCTCCCCTTGAGAAACATTGATTAAAGTTGACAGATCTTTAGTTCCAGAGAGTGGAGTTCAATGTTGCATAGTATGTGTCAACCAATTAAAAGTGAACTGTAAATTCATTTATTCATCGATAACAAATTTTCATTGCACTAACTGCTAATATTTTGTTGCTGAATAAAAGAAGCATGGTTCCTGTCCTTGATCTGGCAGGGGTGACAGATGACAAACAAGAACAGTGAATTAATACTTACAAATGAGATACAAAGACTTTTTTAAGGGGGTGGCAATTAAGTTTGTCTTCTGTTAGGAATTAAGCTTACGTCAATTCACTTCAACAATTACAAGTACTTTGATACAGGCATGGCTCTCGGAGACACCTAAAGATACAAAGAAGTAGGGTGACCAACAATGACCACGAGGCAAGTGAATAGTGTCCATACCTATTTAGAACTGTGTTTGAGCTCTATGGTTTGTTGAGATATGTGTTAAATTCAGCTTTTCATATTCAAATTCATTCAAATTCATATTATTTGGTTCTTAGGTTGAATTCATAACTCGTATAATGAAGAAATATGCCTTTAAAAGGCTATTAGGTATCTCACTTGTGTTTTTGTAACCGTGTTCATAACTCTGACAGTTTCATATTTATTGATTTTATTGTATTTGGGGGTTGAGGAAGGCAAACAGCTATTTTGTGAATTAAGCCAAAGAAGAAACTCACACATCTAACTTGGGATACAAATACTTTGCTGTATGTAATGATTTAGATGAAACCCCAGTTGGGCATCAGGAAATGTTTCATGCTCCTTTAGATTTTTTTCAAGCCATGAGATTCTGTGCCCTAATATTGAATAGTAATAGTAATGTTGAAATGGTATGTTTTAAATTTTAGCTTAGTGAATGTAGTTATCATTGGATTAAAATAGAGCTTATCAAACTCAACACCCACAAAACAAATAATTCAGTTCAGAAATGGTGAGAAGACATGAATAGACATTTTTCGAAAGAAGACCTACAGATGGCTAACAGACACATGAAAGGATGCTCAACATCACTTATCATCAGGGAAATACAAATCAAAACAACAATGAGACACCACCTCACACGTGTCAGAATGGCTACTATTAACAACACAGAAAACAACAGATGTTGGTGAGGATGCAGAGAACAGGGAAGGAACCCTCTTGCACTGTTGATAGGAATGCAAACAGGCACATCCACTCTGGGAAACAGTATGGAGTTTCCTCAAAAAGTTAAAAATAGGACTAACCTATCATCCAGCAGTTGCATTATTAGGTATTTACCTGAAAGATACAAAAATACTGATTCAAAGGGACACATGCACCCTGATGTTTATAGCAGCATTATCAACTTTAGCTAAATTATGGAAAGAGCCCAAATGTCCATCGACCTATGAATGGATAAAGAAGAGGTGATACACACACACATGCATGCACACATATGTATATGTATGTGTATGTTCATATTTATATGTGTATACACACATTATTTGTTGGTACCAATTATTTTTGGTACCAGATATTGCAAAGTATTCACATAACACTGTTTTCATTTGCTTCTTCTAAAAATGAGGAAATGGGAGCTTAGGCAAAATCCTTTCCTTATGTTTCAGAGCTGCAGCAGTGTAGTTGGACTGACCATACTCAACTGGCAATGTTGAACAACTAAACCTCTCATACTTTTCTGATGGGTGTGTAAAATGGCATAACCACTTGGAAAACAGTTTTATCTACTAAGTCTGAAGATTTGCAAATCCTATGAAACAGAAGTACTATATCTAAATACAAACTCAAAAGAAATGAACTCACACATACGACATGAGACCTACTATTACAGTGTGTGCTTTGAAAGAAGGATAAGAAGGAAATATCTGTGTTTCAGTCTGGCTTCAGCTTCTTTGAGCATTTATTTATAAGAACCCTATCTGAGACAGTTTATAGGTAAAATCACAAGTGATGATTCTAAAACATGGGCCTCAGTATGGTTAGAACTTTAGCATGGATCCTGTATATTTACTTAAGGAATGAAAATTTTGCAAATATTAGAAGCCATAAATCAGAACAAGATTTTAAATTCTTGGGGTACCTGGGTGGCTCAGTCAGCTAAGAATCTGCCTCTGGCTCAGGTCCTGATCCTCAGGGTCCTGGGATGGAGCCCTGCTTGGGGCTTCCTGCTCAGTAGGGAGTCTGCTTCTCTCTCTCTCTTTCTCCTTCTTCCCCTCGCCACCACTCTCTCTCTCTCTTTCTCAAATAAATAAATAAATAAAATCTTAAAAAAAAAAGATTTAAATGCCTTAAAATTCAAGTGGTAAGAATGTGTGGTCTATTATCTTTTCCAACTTTGTCATTAAGTGATCTATATGTACTTGCATGGATTAACTAAGAATATAATATTTTGAAAAAGGACTTAAATTTAGGGTGGCATAACCTGAATTTAATTTTAATGTTGTGTTGATTATTCAATATAATCCAGTATATATTTTGTTTTCTATCCATATTTATTGAACTGCAACAAAAAGTAAAAATATATCCAGTACTTTTCCCTCTTTCACCTTCCAATACCTGAGGTTGTATGTTGCAAATGCATTTTTTATAGGAAATATGGCACTGTTCCTTGATCCACAAGTGAAGTGCATAATATAACTTAAAGAAATCAGTAGAGTACACCTCTTTATCTAATGAATGCAATATGAGTACTATTTTAGGACTTTTGGTGGGAATTTTGTCCTTTCTCTGGACAGTGTTTTGTGTACCTATGAGGTCTAGCTTTATTTTACTCATGATTTCAGGATGAATCTGATTTATGAAGAAGACAAATCTAAGGAGTGACATACACACTCACACGCAGATATGGAGTCCTTACAAACTGAATGCCAACTTGACCTATTCCTTGACATTGTTCAGTCATGTGAGACAACAACTTCCCCATATATTTTCTAGTTAAGTTTATATATATATCCTGTTATTTCCATTGAAAGTATTTAACTTTCATATTTGGTACCAAGAATGGGGTTTCAGAAGTAACAGTTTCTAAAATATTGGGTTTCCTTAATTCTGTTAAGATGTGGTAGGTGAGAAATTGAGGATATTTACTATTTATTGCTCAACATACATTTAAAGAATTTTTCTTTTACTGTGGACCTCAGATTGTGTGCCTGCCAAGGCTCCCATAATACAAGAAGTGAGTCAAAAAGAGTTCTAATGCTGAAATTGCTACCAAAAATAGAGCTAAGCTTGCTCTGCAGGTGTTCTTTGAAGGCAGAAAGCAAAGGAAAGAAAGTTTTATTAAAAGTGACTCTTCTACTTTTGGTCTACAATACAAATTAAATAAGAGTCTGATAATTCAAGTATTTGAATGGTTACATAAGCATAATTCCCTACAGTAAGGTAAAGACAGCGTTAACAGGGAAATGGGAAATTTAGTAGGAGAAAATATAGGGAACTAAGATACACATGATTCCACTGTCCTCACCCTGGAGCATTATCTTAAGATCTCCCTGCATGATAAAGTAGCTAACTGCTCACATTGTGGAAATGAAACCAAAATATAGGCTTAGGACTGAGATATAAATACACATAATTTACCAACCCAATTATTACTTCAAATTGTTCTAAGAGGCAAACCTCTTTAAAAAGATCCAGGTGAATGATCATGACACTGAAGATCAATACCAGCTACTAGGAAAGAGTAACTTCCCATTCTAGTTCTAGGCTCAAGGGTTGCAATTAAATTTGTTCTGGTCTTAATTACTGGAACATGGATTTGGTGACATATAAATAGACCAATAGCTAGTTGCAATTTTGAAGAAGATATATATATAAAGAAATCCAAGCCCTGTTACTTACAACCCGTGTTTGCTCAGTTGTGGGCTTCCTAGGCACCCAAAGTTGATGAGTATGATGCTCAAAAAAAAAAAAAAAAAAAAAAAGCCTCATTCAAATGGCCTCTCAAATGCCAACTGCAGTTATTCACATGGACTAAAACTGACAAATGTTATTTTTATTATTGGCAGAATTAGTGTCCATGGAGAAAATGGATAAAGGATGCTTTCGCCATAGTTAGAATCAATACTGCCAAATTGGCCATTCAATGATTCTATTCTGTTTCCATAGCAATAATCACCTATGAGTTCCATCTGGGAGGAGAGGGTATGTGATATACATCAGTGATTGCTGTGTGTTGTTTCCCATTTTCTTCATAATCAAATGAGAATTTCATTGGATAGTATTAGAGTATATTAAACTTCAATAATATCATTTATCCATAGTTTACTAGGTTATCAAGAGTTCAATGCAGAACTGATAGGATTGCCATCATCCAGATATCCAGGACTCAGAGCTGGTGGCAATACATTTAAGTCACTGAGGGAACCAGTATGTATCAATAGAGTATTTACTATTGATCATATGTTTGGGAAGCAAGTTGTGGCCGGTGGCTATACAGTCAAGGAGATGAAGCACACCCTCTCCCTTTGCTTTCTGTCCTAGCATCTATCATTCTCTTCCTCTTCCTAACCGCTCCTTATTTCCACGGAAGATCCATTTACTTTGAGAGAGGCTGACTTCACACATGACTTCAGAATCTGAGTAAGTCATTTGGTTTACTACTACAAGTGCTGTTGAAATTTTCACAGACCTGGAGGAATTTTGGAACCTTCTCAGCTCCTTCATTCATAGTGGATCTGGTGTTTTAGCTCCTCCATTTTTTGATAATGCTTTCAAATACAGCCTAGTGGGAGCCAGCTATGTATGGAAATGTAACTTTTTAGCACTCTAGAAAAATCACTTAGTAAGGGAGGTCAGATTTAGTGTAAAAATAGGACAATGTTTTTAAATATACATATTACATCTTTACTGAGTGACCACAGGTTAAAAATAGCTATAAATAGGATTACTCTACCTAAATTCACTTGTTTGAAAACATCCTTTCTTAATGGACCTCCAAAGCTAAATTCAGGTCAGAAAGAAAAATTGAGATAACTTGATTCTTTAAAAGTTCAAAGAGTATGTCTTGTGAAAAACAGTTCTCAAAGATACTGCTATATGAACTCTTTCTTGTCACATTCCTTTCAGTGCTGGCCTAGGATTTTTTTTTTAATAGCTGTATAATGTAGGATTTATGTGCTCAAGAAAACATAAAAAAAGAAATATTTTTATAATATCTTCCCTGAGGGAAAATTTTTTATTGTTATTTATTGGGCTGCCAATGATTGAACCTGATTTTATATAAAACATGAGGTGGGCATGGTCCCTGAACCTTGCAAAGTATTTGAGTTTGAGAGGTGTTTTAAATTTTTATTGAATGATAAAATGTTTCTGTTTCTGATCACATATGAATTAAATATGCTCTGTGATTTTTTGATGCTTCCTAGCCAGCATTTTGTTTCTTTGTCCAACATCAGGGGTATATATCCAATGATTTTTTTCCTGTACATCATAATAAACACTGGATAAAAGCTTCTTTGGGGTCCATTCTCATCTCATTTATCACCTCCCATGGTAGTGATCAGAGCATGGAGTCCACCTTCACTTCACTTGGATCTTCTCAGTAGGGTACTGAAGATACACTGAACATTTGGTCCTTCAGTTCCCATTACAATTTCTCTGAATTTCAGTTGGCAGAAGATGAGACACTAATGTTTACCTAGATTACATTTAAGGGGGAGCTATGGAGTAGTTGAAAAAAAAACCTGCCAAGATAAAACCCAGGAAGAACTTTTTATTCTAATATTCACATACATGAAATCTGGGTATATATCTTGAGATTTTAACAGAGTGAGCCTCATTTTCTTTCTCCTCCACAGAGAGGACAGCAGATTGGTATAAAAACATGCCATATGAGAAGCCTGGCATGACTTCATATAGAGTGCGGGAGGCAGTAATTTTACCAAACGAACAATGTGCACCATTGGGCACACTCGAGGCACAGTAGGCAGGAGATGATTGAGCTGCATCCACATTTTTCCCCCTTGTGCATTGATCCTCTCCTAACTGCTTGGCCACAGATTATATCCAGGATTGAGAAAAGAGCATGAGGAAATAGGAAATGAATAGCTGGAAAGAGCATTCTCTCATCTTATCTTTTTGGACTCATGTAAATAATTAGGAGAATGAATTGTTAACCTATTTCTGGGATCAGATATTTATTTAGATAAAAATTCATAATCATTCCTGATCATTTGGGGGGGAATCAGACACACTCTGATTCATGCTAAGAATGCTCTGCTCAGAAACATGCGCATATGCACATGTGTTTTTGTCACAGTAGTTCAGGATGTTTGCAAACATGAAAAAGTGAATACGTGCAATTGCAAAAGTACTGATTAAGGTATACATTTTACATCTCTACATGTTACTTTAGATTTCAAGATTAGGAGGGAAAAGACTTCAACTGTGAGACTCTAACTTTCACTTCTATTTTTTATGAGAGCATGTGCTTGCTGTTTAGTGGTTTCCTGTGTCTGTCTCTTTAGATGGTTTCAAGGGCTGTGGTTTATAAGGCCAGGACAGTTGGCTTCATACCGCTAAGGAGGTTGAGGATTCTAAGGCCAGAATCTGCAGCTCTGGATCATAGACAAATTATAGGGATGTGAGGATAAATGGAACAGTTGATAATCTAGTCTAGAACACTCTATTAGAAAATCAATTAAATAATGATTAAGAATAAAAACAAGTCCAACATCCCATCTACATTCAAACTCCAAAAAGCTCTGAATAACAAGGAGGTGCCCCCTACCACCACCTTGGAAATGTGAGATAAACTCACGTGACTTCAAAATCTGAGTTCAATTAACGTGAAGATATGCATTGTCTTTATTTAGGCTACTTATGTTAGGGGTAGAAATGCTAGTATGTTTCCTAATTAGGTAGTTCCTCAGATAATTCTGAGAATGTTCTGTAAGTTATATTTTTGTACTGTCTTTCCTTTATAAAATCTAAAAAAATGTTTTTTTCTGAAATGTACATGGCTCCAAGTGTTTTCATATGATATTGTAGATCTATGTTTTTAGCCTTGTGTAAAATAGGACATTAATAAATATCAGTGTACTTGAAAATTTCACACTGAATCATGCATCTAAACTTTAAGAAAAATTAAAAAAAATATATATAGTCCTTACCTTTACCTTCTCTTTTCCTGACATAAGAAAGGACCAGCCAGATGACATTATCTACTTAAGATGAGAAGTGTTAGTGTATCCTTGAAAAAAGTCCTTTTAGGATTTATGTCCAGTGGGCAAGGTAACCTGAGATGGTGGAAAACCTGACAGATTTGAAGTTATAAAACCCATATGCCTTTAGACTGTATGCTTTTAACTAAGTCACTCAAGAGTTTATCAACTCTATAAAATTCAGTATTCACACTTGGGGAGAATATTGAGAAAATGAAGTCAAAGTGTATAACGCACATAAATGCTTAGAGGATTTCTATCTTCTATATACTTAAACACCTTGGGGAGGCAGAAGACGGGAAAAAATATAACATCTGATATACAATAATATACAATTATTATATAAATATGATAATCTGAGAAAATGCTTATACTGCTCATAATTATTTTTCAAAAGTATTTTATTGATAATTAAGACAAAGTTGTTCAGAACTCTCTTCTCTTGTAGTAGTGACAATAATTGTTTGTGTGTGTGTACCATAGTGCTAGTTGCTAACAGCTAGTGCTATATAGTTAATACGTAAATCGGCTAAGTCTTCCTAGCTCCTTTGATAGAAGTGGTATTGTTGTCTCATTGCTTACTGCAGATGAGGAAATGGAAACACACAGAGGTTAAGTAACTTGTCCAAGGTCACATGGGAGGTAAATGGCAGAACCATGATTTGAATCCTGACAGTATGATCTTATATATTCATATTATGCTATATATCGTATGCAAAAATGCCTCTCACTGAAAGTGGACTGTATATGGACAGATCTTTTACTACAATAGTAGCAAAGCATAGATGAAAATAATTCTGCTCTTGGCAAAAAAGTTCCTCAATGAGATACTATTGTGCATTCAGGAAGGGTGAGGAGAACTAATTATTGGTTCATGGAAAGAAGATCAAAGTCTATAGTGAGCTGTGTGGACTGAAAGGAAATTTTCTGAACTTTGAAGATAAAAATCACATTTTATATTTTGTTAATCTGGTTTTGGATATAATCTTTTTAAAACTTGAACTTCAAAAGTTAGCTCCTTCTGTAAACTGTAGTGGCTGTCTAAATTAAAATTCTAGGTTTGTTATCCAATATCTCTTTGAACTTGAGGCAATTACTTAACTTTTCTGTATCCCTTAAAATCACAACAATTAGTGACAGAGTTATGGTTTGAAGTCTGTGGTATAGGACTACAGAAGTTGTGAATGATGCAAAGGATAAAGCATATAGTATAATATTTAGAATTCCTAATTGTTTCATTTTCATTGTATCTCTACAGACAATGAGCTGAAAAAAGATTCAGCCATTTTGTGTAATTATTTTTTACAACACTTAATGACATGCTGTGATCAGCAGACAGTGCTTCCTTCATTTTCAGAGCAGCCAAATGATTACATATTAGATTTGATCATGGAAAGCTGTCTTCATTTAAAGAAGTGCTTCTCATATGTCATTCCAGTTCTTTTAAGGCTCTGCTGTATTGTCTTTTCTTTTGTTTCCCCAGCTGTCACTCGGTTTGTGGCTCAGTCAGCTGGATTGTGTGTGCTATTTGAGGTTAATTAAAATCAGTGATGAATTATAAATTGAGGTGCAAAAATCAAGGTGGCAATTAATGAGAAAATTTCAAAACAGTTGAATGCAGCTTACGGGACACCAGAATTCTTGGGCATTGTCAAAAACAAGAGCAGGGCTTTGTGGGAATTGTTAAGAGTTTATACAGTAAAGTATAACATCAACTTTTTGGTTCTAATTATATCCTCAAATATAAAATTCAGAAATCATTTTTACAAACATAGGCATCCTTATGCTCAGTTGTTATAATCATTAAGGGAGTACATAAAGTAAAACAAGCAATAATAGTATAACTCCATAACTGACAAGTGTGTTTATGTTTGCATTCAATATTAGTTTAATAGGACTTCTAAAGCAAAAATATTGAATTTATATCTTTCCCTTGGATTTCATTTCTTTCATACCTTTAAATACAAATAAAAATATGATTGTTTTAATTCTAATGCTTGATTTCCATTGGTTTAGTGGCTCTTACTTTTTGAAAAAACATAAAATGTATATAGCTGTATTTCAATATTTTTGATATTTTTATGTTTATTATTTCATGCAACAGATATTGTGGGATTCCTCTACAAGTTCCATTCTGTGCCTATGATTAAAAATAATTAGGAGAGCTCAATGAGTCAAGTGCTAAGCTTCTCACTATGGAAGCCACAACTAAATTAATCAGAATAAAATAAACTAAACAATTCAGTTCCTCAAGCACAGTAATATATGCCAAGTACCAAATAGTCCCATACAGCTAGTGGCTAATGTATTAGTAGCTAATGTATTAGTGCAGATGCAGAACCTTTCCATCATGGCAGAGGTTCTGTGGGACCATGAACTTAATTTATAACAATTGTGCATGACTTTGTTAGATATCAGGGGAAAACAGTATTTTGGTAATTCTGTATTTTAACATGTGTATGTTCTTGTGATTGTAGTCCTTATCTCTACGTAATTGTAGTCCTTATCTTTACAGTATGGTCATTTTAATAAGACACCAAAAACATTAGGATTCACTATAGGTGTGCCAGTTTTGACTAATATAGATTTATTTATACTTTTCTATTAATATAATTTAAAAAAAAACATTTTAAACATTTTATTCTATCCAAACTAATAAAATTTAGGAGGGATTAGTCAAACAATGAATATTTATTTTTGAGAGTATACCATTGAAAGTATAACATCCCATGAGTTGTGGTTGAAAGAATAGATAACCTAGGGCAGAACAAAGTCCTTGGCCTCAAACAGCATATAATCTAATTATAACACATATGCAAAAAGTTATATGCAAATATTGTATTATAGGGATTCTGATAAGAGAGATAATTTGGCTTGAAAATCATGTAAAACTTTGTGGGAAAGGTGACTTCAGACAGGTCCTGATAAATTAAAATAAAAACAATTTATAGCAGATTTATGAAAATAACATTGACTATTCAATGTTTTGAGATATCTAGCTTAAAAAAATGAAAACAACATTTAGGATTTATCAAGTTGATTAATCATTCTCAGTTCTAAAAAAAATCATTCACAATTCTATCAGACATAGTGGTTATTTTTAAACAAATATATTTTAATGCCACCAGATCAAGAAGACCTTAGCAGTCTCCTGAACTTGATGTAAATGTGGACAGGTTTTTTTCTCTCTGACTCTGGGCCCCAGACCTCCCTTTTCTTAGTGCATTTACTTTATTTTTTTTTCAAGTTTTTATTGAAATTACAACTGGTTAACATACAGTGTAATATTAACATACAGTGTAATAGTTTCAGGTGTAAAATCTAGTGATTTAACACTTCCATACAACATCCCTCATCACAGCAAGTGCATTCCTTAATCCCCATCACATATTTTATCCATCTCTCCATCTACCATTCCTCTTTAGAAAATGTGCAATTGCAAATTATTTTTCTGACCATTTGAAATGCAGGTAAATGTTCTCAGAACTCAACAACTCACAACTGTCTATTCCAAGTACCTAGGAATCATTCCTCTAAAAGGTAATCATCAAGAAAGACGACACCCTTATCTCCCACAAGTCTGTGGGAGAGCAGGAGCCCAACTTCAATAAACGACAATTAGCAAATGTATATCTCCTAATCACATTAATCAATCTGTCCCCTAATGTCCTCCCAATACTTTTCCACTAACTCACCAGTGCTTAAAACAGGGTTGAATTTAATCTCTTTCCCATATTTCAGTAGTCTTGAATAAAGTCTTCTTTGACTATTTATCCAGGGCAATTTTTCTTTGAGAACCTGTATGAGTTCTATATTGCTGCTATAACAAAATGATCACAAACTTACTGACATAAAGCAATACAAATTTATTATCTGATAGTTCTGGAATTCAAATATTCAAAGTGGGTCTCCTTATGCTAAGGTCAAGGTGTTGACAAGGTTTCATTTCTTCAGGATGCTGTAGTTAACAGCATTTTTTTCCCTGACTTCTTCAGTTCAGCATGAATTGTTATCCTGTAAATAAATATGACTTTCTTTTTCACATTATCTTTTCATTTTTGATATCTAGTGTTAGTAATATGTACAACATCCTTAGTACTTTTTACATATGAGACCATAGTGATGCAAGTACTGACAAATAATTCCTTTTGTAAACAGATGATATAAACTTATGGTATCAATGAATATAGTATGGAACTGTAAATGTATTATCTCTTCCTTATGTTTTTTTAAACATTTTTTTCTGCTTGCTTTATTGTAAGAATACACAGTATTTAATACATATATAAAATATGTTAATAATTACTTGTTATTAGTAAGGCTTATAGTCAACAGTAGGCTATTAGTACTGAAGTTTTGGGGGAATCAAAAGTTATATGGATTTTTGATTGTGTGGGAGGTTAGCATAGTTGTGAATGGGAAAGCAAGAAATACAGATTCAACAGAGGGTGATATATTAGTAACTTAAATGCCACACAAACTTTTTGTATCAGTAGTGCAATTTCCAAAACAATGAAAAACTCTTTGGAAGGATATTGGGTGCACTTATAATTTAATAGGTAGCTTCCATTTCTGGAAATTTATTAGAGTACCCTAAAACCATTTAAAATGTTGTGTATTTATATGTAAAATGAAATGATATTTTAGCTTGACATAATTAAAAACTGATTTTTCACCTACATAAATGCCTGATGAGACAGTCAAAATTTGTGTGGAACACATAGTAATAATTTTTCATTATGTACAGTCATGCAACATATTGAAGGATAATGTAAATCTCCTGTACCCATGCTCTAAATAACAGCATACCTCATGTAACACACACACCCCACACATTTGCACATGGATTTTCTAAACTTTCTAAAATAACTATTGCAGGAAGTACTTCCCACCCTTGAAAGTCACCAATCTTTCCAATCTTCTTATTTTATAGAGAAGACATTGCAGTTACCATTGGTCAACTGATAAGTGATATTTGGAAATTTAATCTAGGGCCAACTTTGGGTGTTAGAAATGCATTAAAGAACCAAATTTGCTCAATTTTTCTTTTTCTCATAGGTTTTCTTGTTGTTATAGAAGTAATCAAAAATAATTTATAACAGGGGTGCCTGGGTGGCTCAGTCTGTTAAGCATCTGCCTTCAGCTCAGGTCATGATCCCAGGGTCCTGGGATTGAGCCCCACATTGGGCTCCCTGCTCAGAGGGAAGCCTGCTTCTCCTTACCCTTTGACCCTCCCCCTTTGCTCATGATCTGTCTCTCACTTTCTCTCTCTCAAATAAATAATTTAAAAAATATAGAAAAATATATTGTGTAGTATATGAGAAATTAATGTGTTTATCCATAATGCATTTTCTAAATAATATTTATTATGTAGTTATTATGAGCCAGACACAAAAGTATACTTGAGAGGAGACAGTGCAAAGAGCTAAGCTTGCTAAAATTTTTGCAAATTATTCTTTCTTCAGTGAAAGCAGTGGTACTATTTTGAACATGGAAATTAAATAATTTGTATTTCAACAAAATCCCTCTGATTGCTCTGCAGAGAATGGTAGATGAATGGGAGGAGAATTAAATCAGTGGGACAGAATAGATGAGAAATAAGGATGTGTTAAAATATAGTGTGACAGTAGATAGAAGTGAGTAAACTTCCCATATACTGCAAAGATAGAGCTGATAAGACTTTTGAAGGATTGAATTTCTGAGGTGTTGGAAGAAATCATTTTCTAGATTGACCTCTTGGTTTCTAAATTAAGAAAACCAGTAGCATTTACTGATAGAGTTTAGGATGGAAGGGATAATCTATGGAAAAAAAGACCTTGGAGATTATTTTATTTGCCAGGATCTCAGGATTGAAATTCCCATATATAAATTTCTTTATAGATTTTAATACCTATATTAAAGTTTATACATGATGCAAGTAAAAGCAATAGTTAAAGGATAGAAGGGCATAATTCTTCATCACCATCATAACTCTATAGAAGCAATTTTTCATTGAGTCTCAGCTTTTCCCTTGAAAGTTGCTGGAAAAATTCTGACAGATAATTATACTAAAAATCTCAGTTTCAACAATATTTAATACATTCTGTTTTCTTTTTCACAACTCAGGCAAATAAATGAAAATAATTGTTTTTGAGTAAGCATTTCACAAAATATTTTCACAAGTGACATTTTGTGCACTAGTTACACCTCTAGTCAACATTTTCACATATTTGTGTTTTTAGATTATTTCTATCTACTATTGAGTTTATGCCTAGAAGTCAGTGATATAATTTCTTTAGTTGAACAAAATACTCTGATGAGTAAAATAGAAAAGAACACTCAGGTTACTGAGAACTTCAAATAGCACCTTTTTAAAGCCTTTTGACAAATGAAGTCACAATAGCTTAAACCATTAAATAAAGCATCAGAGACTCAATATTTAACAGGAAATATTTTCATTTAAAGAATTAAATATTATTAGTTTGCATATATCTCAAGTCTGGTAGTTTGTTCAAAGTTCTGGCAATTTGAATGCTGTCAATAAAAAACTGTCAGTTTACAAAAATTGATGCTAGTTGTTTATTTTTTTTAAAATTTTTTGATGCTAATTGTTTTCAACAAAGTAAAGACAAATCAATGATACTCTCTGTCTTGATTGATATGTTAATATGTTCTCATTCATTTCCATTTTATTTACCTTACTGTGTGAGATTATGCAACTGAAGATAAATATCAAATCAGAAAAAGCAACCAGAGTAATCTATTACTGATTACTGGCTTTTATACTCCATTATTTAAAACCACACACACACTTATATACACAACCATACACATATATATGTGGTATATGAAATACCATTATACCAAACTATCTCTTGTTACCTTCTCCAAGGCAGTTTGTTCCTTTCTACTAAATTCATAATTCTTACTGGTACTTCTCATTCTGAGTTATTAATGAAAACTTTAGGGNATAGTTTCAGGTGTAAAATCTAGTGATTTAACACTTCCATACAACATCCCTCATCACAGCAAGTGCATTCCTTAATCCCCATCACATATTTTATCCATCTCTCCATCTACCATTCCTCTTTAGAAAATGTGCAATTGCAAATTATTTTTCTGACCATTTGAAATGCAGGTAAATGTTCTCAGAACTCAACAACTCACAACTGTCTATTCCAAGTACCTAGGAATCATTCCTCTAAAAGGTAATCATCAAGAAAGACAACACCCTTATCTCCCACAAGTCTGTGGGAGAGCAGGAGCCCAACTTCAATAAACGACAATTAGCAAATGTATATCTCCTAATCACATTAATCAATCTGTCCCCTAATGTCCTCCCAATACTTTTCCACTAACTCACCAGTGCTTAAAACAGGGTTGAATTTAATCTCTTTCCCATATTTCAGTAGTCTTGAATAAAGTCTTCTTCGACTATTTATCCAGGGCATTTTTTCTTTGAGAACCTGTATAAGTTCTATATTGCTGCTATAACAAAATGATCACAAACTTACTGACATAAAGCAATACAAATTTATTATCTGATAGTTCTGGAATTCAAATATTCAAAGTGGGTCTCCTTGTGCTAAGGTCAAGGTGTTGACAAGGTTTCATTTCTTCGGGATGCTGTAGTTAACAGCATTTTTTTCCCCTGACTTCTTCAGTTCAGCATGAATTGTTATCCTGTAAATAAATATGACTTTCTTTTTCANATGCTAAGGTCAAGGTGTTGACAAGGTTTCATTTCTTCAGGATGCTGTAGTTAACAGCATTTTTTTCCCTGACTTCTTCAGTTCAGCATGAATTGTTATCCTGTAAATAAATATGACTTTCTTTTTCACATTATCTTTTCATTTTTGATATCTAGTGTTAGTAATATGTACAACATCCTTAGTACTTTTTACATATGAGACCATAGTGATGCAAGTACTGACAAATAATTCCTTTTGTAAACAGATGATATAAACTTATGGTATCAATGAATATAGTATGGAACTGTAAATGTATTATCTCTTCCTTATGTTTTTTTAAACATTTTTTTCTGCTTGCTTTATTGTAAGAATACACAGTATTTAATACATATATAAAATATGTTAATAATTACTTGTTATTAGTAAGGCTTATAGTCAACAGTAGGCTATTAGTACTGAAGTTTTGGGGGAATCAAAAGTTATATGGATTTTTGATTGTGTGGGAGGTTAGCATAGTTGTGAATGGGAAAGCAAGAAATACAGATTCAACAGAGGGTGATATATTAGTAACTTAAATGCCACACAAACTTTTTGTATCAGTAGTGCAATTTCCAAAACAATGANGTATTTAATACACATATAAAATATGTTAATAATTACTTGTTATTAGTAAGGCTTATAGTCAACAGTAGGCTATTAGTACTGAAGTTTTGGGGGAATCAAAAGTTATATGGATTTTTGATTGTGTGGGAGGTTAGCATAGTTGTGAATGGGAAAGCAAGAAATACAGATTCAACAGAGGGTGATATATTAGTAACTTAAATGCCACACAAACTTTTTGTATCAGTAGTGCAATTTCCAAAACAATGAAAAACTCTTTGGAAGGATATTGGGTGCACTTATAATTTAATAGGTAGCTTCCATTTCTGGAAATTTATTAGAGTACCCTAAAACCATTTAAAATGTTGTGTATTTATATGTAAAATGAAATGATATTTTAGCTTGACATAATTAAAAACTGATTTTTCACCTACATAAATGCCTTATGAGACAGTCAAAATTTGTGTGGAACACATAGTAATAATTTTTCATTATGTACAGTCATGCAACATATTGAAGGATAATGTAAATCTCCTGTACCCATGCTCTAAATAACAGCATACCTCATGTAACACACACACCCCACACATTTGTACATGGATTTTCTAAACTTTCTAAAATAACTATTGCAGGAAGTACTTCCCACCCTTGAAAGTCACCAATCTTTCCAATCTTCTTATTTTATAGAGAAGACATTGCAGTTACCATTGGTCAACTGATAAGTGATATTTGGAAATTTAATCTAGGGCCAACTTTGGGTGTTAGAAATGCATTAAAGAACCAAATTTGCTCAATTTTTCTTTTTCTCATAGGTTTTCTTGTTGTTATAGAAGTAATCAAAAATAATTTATAACAGGGGTGCCTGGGTGGCTCAGTCTGTTAAGCATCTGCCTTCAGCTCAGGTCATGATCCCAGGGTCCTGGGATTGAGCCCCACATTGGGCTCCCTGCTCAGAGGGAAGCCTGCTTCTCCTTACCCTTTGACCCTCCCCCTTTGCTCATGATCTGTCTCTCACTTTCTCTCTCTCAAATAAATAATTTAAAAAATATAGAAAAATATATTGTGTAGCATATGAGAAATTAATGTGTTTATCCATAATGCATTTTCTAAATAATATTTATTATGTAGTTATTATGAGCCAGACACAAAAGTATACTTGAAAGGAGACAGTGCAAAGCTAAGCTTGCTAAAATTTTTGCAAATTATTCTTTCTTCACTGAAAGCAGTGGTACTATTTTGAACATGGAAATTAAATAATCTAATTTGTATTTCAACAAAATCCCTCTGATTGCTCTGCAGAGAATGGTAGATGAATGGGAGGNGAGGAGACAGTGCAAAGCTAAGCTTGCTAAAATTTTTGCAAATTATTCTTTCTTCACTGAAAGCAGTGGTACTATTTTGAACATGGAAATTAAATAATCTAATTTGTATTTCAACAAAATCCCTCTGATTGCTCTGCAGAGAATGGTAGATGAATGGGAGGAGAATTAAATCAGAGGGACAGAATAGATGAGAAATAAGGATGTGTTAAAATATAGTGTGACAGTAGATAGAAGTGAGTAAACTTCCCATATACTGCAAAGATAGAGCTGATAAGACTTTTGAAGGATTGAATTTCTGAGGTGTTGGAAGAAATCATTTTCTAGATTGACCTCTTGGTTTCTAAATTAAGAAAACCAGTAGCATTTACTGATAGAGTTTAGGATGGAAGGGATAATCTATGGAAAAAAAGACCTTGGAGATTATTTTATTTGCCAGGATCTCAGGATTGAAATTCCCATATATAAATTTCTTTATAGATTTTAATACCTATATTAAAGTTTATACATGATGCAAGTAAAAGCAATAGTTAAAGGATAGAAGGGCATAATTCTTCATCACCATCATAACTCTATAGAAGCAATTTTTCATTGAGTCTCAGCTTTTCCCTTGAAAGTTGCTGGAAAAATTCTGACAGATAATTATACTAAAAATCTCAGTTTCAACAATATTTAATACATTCTGTTTTCTTTTTCACAACTCAGGCAAATAAATGAAAATAATTGTTTTTGAGTAAGCATTTCACAAAATATTTTCACAAGTGACATTTTGTGCACTAGTTACACCTCTAGTCAACATTTTCACATATTTGTGTTTTTAGATTATTTCTATCTACTATTGAGTTTATGCCTAGAAGTCAGTGATATAATTTCTTTAGTTGAACAAAATACTCTGATGAGTAAAATAGAAAAGAACACTCAGGTTACTGAGAACTTCAAATAGCACCTTTTTAAAGCCTTTTGACAAATGAAGTCACAATAGCTTAAACCATTAAATAAAGCATCAGAGACTCAATATTTAACAGGAAATATTTTCATTTAAAGAATTAAATATTATTAGTTTGCATATATCTCAAGTCTGGTAGTTTGTTCAAAGTTCTGGCAATTTGAATGCTGTCAATAAAAAACTGTCAGTTTACAAAAATTGATGCTAGTTGTTTATTTTTTTTTTAATTTTTTGATGCTAATTGTTTTCAACAAAGTAAAGATAAATCAATGATACTCTCTGTCCTGATTGATATGTTAATATGTTCTCATTCATTTCCATTTTATTTACCTTACTGTGTGAGATTATGCAACTGAAGATAAATATCAAATCAGAAAAAGCAACCAGAGTAATCTATTACTGATTACTGGCTTTTATACTCCATTATTTAAAACCACACACACACTTATATACACAACCATACACATATATATGTGGTATATGAAATACCATTATACCAAACTATCTCTTGTTACCTTCTCCAAGGCAGTTTGTTCCTTTCTACTAAATTCATAATTCTTACTGGTACTTCTCATTCTGAGTTATTAATGAAAACTTTAGGGTTCCAGAATCACACAGAACAAAATTCAATTCCTGCCATCTATTTTGCCCCACCATTACCTTCAGTAATTTAATCAACTGCTAAGAGTTCTAGTATATTTCTCTATAATATGATGCTAATATCCTCTCTATGAATGGGTAATTAAGCCCAAGTCAAGCCCATGATGATTGCAGCCCAACCTCAGGAGACAGTCCATAGCCTTATGCCTTGCTGGATTATTATTGAAATCCTATCCCACAGAAACTATGAGAAACAATGAAGGATTTTTGGTGTTTTAAGCCACTATGTTTTGCAGTGATTTGCTATGTAGCACTAGATATCTAATATAGATTTTGGTACCATGATGGGGGTGCTATTCTAACAGAAATCTAAATATGGGGCAGTAATTTTGGAACCAAATAGTAGGCAGAAGTTGAAATGGCCTTGAAAAAACTGTAAGAGAAAGCCTGAAGGTCCTTGAGGAGACTGGAAGAGTACTTAATGGGAAGTAAGAAAACATGACTGGAAAGTTGAAGAGAGAATCATTGTAGAGTAGTGATAAAAAGTTTTGCAACATTTTAGCTTGCAGAAATGCGCAATTTAGGGGCACCTGGGTGGCTCAGTGCTTTAAGCATCTGCCTTCAGCTCAGGTCATGATCTCAAGGTCCTGGGATCCAGGCCTACATCAGGCCCTCAGGCTCCTTGCTCAGCAGGGAGTCTGCTGCTTCCTCTCCCTTTGCTCCCTCTATGCCCCACTCCCGCCCCCACCCCCCACTCATGCTCTCTCGCTCTCTCAAATAAATAAATAAAATCTTTAAAAAATTGATATGTGCAATTTAGAAAACTTATCTCCTGAACTGATCTAGCTAAGGAAATTTCTAGCCAGAATGTTGAATGTGTCACCTGGCTTCTAATTGATCAAAGTAAAATGTCAAAGGAGAGATATAAGTCAAAGGAAGATTTGTTAAATATAATGGAGACAGGATTTTCAGAGTCTGAGTCTAATTTTTTTCCTCATTCACAGCTTTTCCAAATGATAAAAAGAAATGGCAAATGGCTGCCAGGCAGAGATCAGATCCATGCCACTTTCAGCAAAACATGATCTAAAGATAAAGCCAAGGTTGTAGCAATACAAATTTTTTAAAAAATAATTTCAGAAAAGTCTAACATGGTGCCCCTAAGAACATTTCGTCATATAAAAGCCCACTAAAGAGTTTAAGAATATGCCTCACAGATCCTCTTCCTTTAAACTATATGTGTTGTAAGAACCTTAATGGTGTCATCCCTTAACCAACTTAGTATATTCTCGAGAAAGAGAAGAACTTATCTTTTTTTAAAAAAAGATTTATTTGAGAGTGAGAGACAGAATGGGGGGAAGGGCAGAGGGAGAGAATCATCAAGCAGACTGCCTGCTGAGTGGGGAGTGCAATGCAGGGATCCATCTCATGACCCATGAAGTCATGACCTGAGCCAAAACTGAGAGCCAGATGCTCAACTCACTGAGCCACCCAAGTGCCCCGAGAAGAACTTATCTTAAACAGATTTGTGCATGTGGCATTTATATAATGAAGTCAATATAATAATATTCAAATGAGAGTCACAAAGTTTTAAAGATGATTATACTCTCAGAAATACCTTCAAGTTTCAATTCAAAAGGACAGATACAACACAAAATGAAAACAGGCACATGGACTCCCTTACTATTATGGACAAGAACAAGTTGAAAAAACTTCTTAGCTGCAAACACCAGCTCATTTTATATGGAAAGGAAAGGATAATACAGAGGGTAGAATCTAGAATCCAAGGGACTGAACAAAGAGCCAAGAAGAATTAATCCCAGGGAATAGGGATGATTTCTAATTAAATAATTGGCATCATGTGCCTGGCCAAATATCAGAATTGTTATGGAACAATGATAGCTATGTGTTCCCTTTTTCTCTTTTTGAAAATGGAGGTCTAGAGAGGTTATCTTACTGTATAGTGGGTATATGGGGAAGGGGAGTAGGGAGAAAGTTAACTTGTCTCTTTGGTTAATAGGTCTTTAGTTGAAAGGAATTGTTTCCAAGTGGTTGTACTCTAGTAATCATACCTAAAGTGCTTTTTCTACACTTGCAAGCTGAATTTGTACAGGTGTGATACTTTTTAGTGTCTTTAGAAGATTAAAGGATTTTGGCACATAGAGAGTCCTAAATTATTAGGGATCACTGAATAAACTGGTGGTGACCCTCTGAGATGGTCACCAGTGATGCTTTCCTGCTAGTATTCAATTCTTGTTTGGTACCCCTCCACATGAAATGAGGACAGGGCCCTGTGTACTCAAAAGAATATAGCAAAAGGGGGTTTGCATGACTTCTATTGGTAGGTTATAAAGGCATGTTAACATCTGCTTTGGACTTTGGACTCCTTGATCATGGGAAAGCCAGATACAGTGCCATAAAGATACTCAAGGTGCCCTAGGGGAGAGGTCTGCATGGAGAGAGGCTGAGAATCCCAACTATCAGCTATTACCAATTTGCTGACAAGGTGATATTTGACTAGTCCCAATTATTCAGAGGACTGCAATACAGATGACAACTCATTGCTACCTCATGAGAGATACCAAGTTAAACCATAGGCCACTCCTAATTTTCTGACCTGCAGAAACAATGAGAGAGAATAGCTATTGTTTTAAGCTAAATTCTAGAATATATTTATGCAGCAATAGATGATTTCCCAGTGAAGCACACCTGATTCTAATTCACGCTTTTTACTTTTCAAAAAGGTAAATATATTTGTTTACCATCATCTTCAGATATGAGAAAGAAATTAGATATCAGACAACATATAGAATATTGATCTAGACCTTGAATAGGGAAAATGAGAATTGAAAAAGTAAGTTTTACCTAAAATAATAATTGAGAATAATCACTTTATATTGGTCATAAAACCTGGCTTAAAAATAAGTTATATTTCCTAGTATTAGATAAAGTTTATGTCCCTCAGGAAAATGAAGCACCTGAGTTCAAAACTGAATTGGCTCTTAGTTATTAGAGTGTCATAGAAGAAAATAAGTCACTGGAAGAAAGCACCTGCTTCTGATGTAATGAATAAACGGTGGAGAGTATCTAGTATTCTAGTAAGTGTGTGTTGCATATGTGGGTGAAGGTTGCCAACAGAGGATGGAGTCCTGGTCATGAGGTGCAGCTATTTGCATGTGCACATCTTGATGATTTGAATGGTGTCCTGAGATCTAGTCAACCTCATTATCCTTTCCCCAGAGAAGAGCTTTGCAAAAATCATGGTATTTGTCCTCTCCTCTTCTTAATTTTTTTATGTACATTTTGTGACTAGGCATAGTTTATGTTGGAATGTAAGAAACAATTTTTTTAAAGATTTTATTTATTTATTTGACAGAGAGAGTGAGATCACAAGTAGAGAGGCAGGCAGAGAGAGGGGGAAGCAGGCTCCCTAATGAGCAGAGAGCCCAATGCGGGGCTCAATCCTAGGACCCTGAGATCATGACCTGAGCCGAAGGCAGACGTTTTAACCCACTGAGCGACCCAGGCACCCTGAGAAACAATGTTTAAAGTATATAGAAAGCAGATTTATTAAAGGGAGGACCTCAGTGTAACCACTATCAATTAGGATACAATTTAAAAAAATTTAAGGATGGGGCACCTGGGTGGCTCAGTGGGTTAAAGCCTCTGCTTTCGGCTCAGGTCATGATCTCAGCGTCCTGGGATCGAGGCCCGCATCGGGCTCTCTGCTCAGCGGGGAGCCTGCTTCCTCCTCTCCCTGTCTCTCTGCCTGCCTCTGCCTACTTGTAATCTCTCTCTCTGTGTCAAATAAATAAATAAAATCTTTAAAAAAAATTTAAGGATGAATTTCAGCAAACTTACCCTCTATATTTTACCCAACTTCATTCAGTTGGTAATATGATAGCTAATCATTTTATAAGTCCATGAATACTTGATAGAGGGAGATTTGTCAAATTTATAATTTTTTGTACAGGNGGATGAATTTCAGCAAACTTACCCTCTATATTTTACTCAACTTCATTCAGTTGGTAATATGATAGCTAATCACTTTATAAGTCCATGAATACTTGATAGAGGGAGATTTGTCAAATTTATAATTTTTTGTACAGGCAAAATATACAATTGTATGTTTCTGTAATAAGAATGGTAACTATTCAGCATCTTCTGTATGGCGGAAACCGTATTTACATTATTTTGTTCTTTATTTACAATAACCTGACAGGGTGTGAGTTATCATTTCCATTAGAAATGGAAATGGTTTTCTTAAGGACAGTGAGTTGCCATAAATCACAAAATGCAAGTGTAGAGATTTTAACTCATCTTTCTAATTCCAGTGGGGGGGGGTGTCTGATTCCACCATACCATAGTACCTTCAAATTGCAAACTAACTGGTCTTTATAAATACGTCCTTGCAAATATATAATTGTTTTACTTGATTATAGTATATTTATCTTTGTTGACTTATGGTTTACTAAATTCTAGTTTGGTTTTTGCATGTCTAATTTCATTTAAGTTCTTTTTTAAAATCTAATTTTCTGTGGTATATCATTATGAGTGTTTGAATTTCAGAAACCATAAGAAATTTGCCATCATCAATGTACAAGCCATTTTATGTTTCTTTCTTCCTCAACCAAAATAAGAGCAACATTACATTTGATTTTATAATGTGGTTCTACATTCTGCAAATTCAAAAGTTGTACAATGCCTGAACACTTAAAATCTGAGTATTCTAGATGATTAAAGTTGTACAGTGTCTTTATGAGGATCTGTATTTAAAATTCTTTCAAGCGGTCTATAACTCCTAATACTTTCTATTTTAACGTATTTTACTATTTTTTAAAAGATTTTATTTATTTGACAGAAACAGTGAGAGAGGAAACACAAGCAGGGGGGCTGGGAGAGGGAGAAGCAGGCTTCCCGCCGAGCAGGGAGCCCCGCCGAGCAGGGAGCCTAATGTGGGGCTTGATCCCAGGACCCTGGGATCATGACCTGAGCTGAAGGTGGACTCTAAATGACTGAGTCACCCAGTCACCCAGCCACCCTCCCTGATACTTTGTATTTTAAGACTAAATTTTGAAAATTTGGGGTCATAATACAGTTTTCCAACTAATCTAAGTACTAAGAAATAAAGAAGATATTTCTATACAGCTAGCTCAGAGAATTCTCAATATTTAGCCTGTGTTAACAGATACATTTGACCTTGAAAGGGAATAATAGTATAAAGTATATTTAAGTGCAATTTGGAAATCTTTCTAAATCTAGATTTAATATATTTATTAACATTTGTATAGATAAGTGTCTACACAAAGAACTGACAGGAAAGATTGAAGGATCAGAAGATTGAAGAGAAATAAGTCATTTTTAGGGATAGGAGTCAGAGCCTGAATTTTTAAAAACATCCTCATGAAATAATTGAAACAGAAGGATGAGCATTTCCACATCACCTTTCGTTCAATCACAGTAACTTAGAAATGACTGGCTTTACGAAGCTTGACATTAATTTTATTTTTGAACCCTGTCAATTTCCACTTTTAGGGGGGGAAGGAATCTTGGAAACATGATGGGAGCAGTATAGTTATAGGTTTTTATAAGTCATATTTTATCAATCCATCCAAGTTGATGATTAACATTGCTATCTTATTTCTGGCCAGTTGTTGATTTTTATGATTAAAGTTGCAAATGACCCAGTATTAATCTTTTTATAGCTCTAAGGTTAAATTTATTTTTCTCCATTTTACAGTACTGCTTGTTCAAATTCCCCCATTACTATGGTCATTCAGTTAAGCCAGGTCTCTGCATTCTTCCTGTATTATAACTTGTTTTAGTTTCCATCCTCCACCTCCACAACCCATCCTGCACAATACGGAGAGATCAGCCTTCCGAAAATACCAGTTTCACTCACCTGCTAAAAATCTTGGAAAGAGTTTGTAACTGCCATGTAGCATACCCAAAATGCAGGAAATAATGTAGACATTTTATTTTATTATTTTATTTATTTTATTTTATTTGGGAGAGAAAGAAAATGTGTGGGCAGGGGAGGAGCAGAGAGAGAGAGGGAGAAACAGACTCTCCAGTGAGCATGGAGCCAAATGGGGGGGGGTGGGCTCGGTCCCAGAACCCTGAGATTATGAGCTGAGCTAAAGGCAGACGCTTAACTGACTGAGCCACCCAGGTGCCCCTAATGCAGGTATTTTAAAGACAGCTGTACTGGATGGTCAATGGGCCTCTACTGCCTGGATTTGGTCCTCAGATCACTTCCTTCTTTTTATAGCATCTTAGTCAACTTTTGGAATATGGGGTCAATGAAGTAGTATATATATATATACCTACAGTGTACTCCAAAAGCAATGGCATCAGGACAGTTTCCTTTTAATGAAAGGTGTTTTCAAATCAAATGCTCTGTTAGGTACTTCTGTCAGGTTTTTATCCATTCAGAAGACGGTGCATGAGGATCCTGAAAATAGCATTTGGAGGTTTCTATTTCAACATTAGATTACTCGACTTGGACAAAAAATTCTATTGCTGAGACCTGGTTTTTCTTAGCCCCAAATATATTATGGGTAGAAATAATTTGAACAAATGTCTCATAACATTGGAGGAAAAAACCAAACTATACAAAAATGTCTCAAGAGAAAATCATTTCAATGACTTGCCAGATAGGAAGAATGAAGCCATTATGCCTTCAGCTAGCAGTTAAGGCCTTCCACTCTCTGGCCATAAATTGTTTTCTTCACTCCTACAATCCTATTACCTACAGCCAAGTACCATCCATACTAATTCTCCAAATGTGCACGGCTCACTATATCTGAGACTGTTCAATCTAACAAACCAATTGATATTTGTTTAAACAGAGCTCTAGCTTAAAGTGCATTTCATTTCTGCAGCCTATAGCCTTTAAAAATGATGGCTCCTTTATAAAAATACCATTCTTTTCTGTACCTTCTATGAAAAACTTCAGCCCAGAGTTCTGTCTCCTTACTCACATGGTCCATGGAAATTATTGAACATCTTTCTTACTTAGTATTTATTGCTTCTTGTCTTTTATTATTAGTTATCTTTCCAAAGGTTTATGTGTTGCCTTTTCCATTTAGAGTATAAAATCAAATGAAGATAAAAGCCACCATGCACTGTTGTGAATCTTTCATAAGCCCCAGCATAAAGTAAGTATGTAGACGATAATTTAAAACTGCCCATTCCTAATTATACTTATGATATGCATATAACTGTAAACTAATCAGATTTCTAATATGTCATTTAATGAACCACAATAACAAAATGTTTCATTCTTATGTGAATATAAAGTAGGATAAATTTGACTTAGTAATAAATAGGTGTTTAGGCAACATTTTATGAGAAGTTGGCATTTTAGTTCAATTTTATATGGTTGAAAATATTTTGTTCTATATATAAAATATGCACATGAAATTATAGTAATTATAGTTTTTTAGTATCTATTAATAATGAATTCTATTTAAGGATTTATGTAGAACAGTGGTACTCTCTGCTGTGAAGGTCTCATGTGTCAAATTGATAAATGCCTGAGTCATTTTTTTAAGACTTTATTTATTCATTCGAGAGAGACAGAGAACAAGCAGAGGGAGAGGCACATGGAGAGGGAGAAGCAGACTCCCCACTGAGCTGGGAGACCAATGAGGGCTCCATCCCTAGAACTGGAGATCATGACCTGAGCTGAATGCAGATGCCTAACTATCTGAGCCACCTAGGCTCCCGTGAATCATTTTTACCTAGTTACAAATCCTTGAAATAAAAATACACATAAATATACTATATATAATGTTAAGAATTCTGTAACTTCCTTAGAGAATTCAAGAGATTAAAAAAGCGAGCAGTCGGGTGCCTGGGTGGCTCAGTGGGTTAAAGCCTCTGCCTTCGGCTCAGGTCATGATTTCAGGGTCCTGGGATCATGCTCCACATCAGGCTCTGTGCTCAGTGGGGAGCCTGCTTCCTCCTCTCCCTCTGCCTGCCTCTCTGCCTACTTGTAATCTCTCTCTCTGTGTGTCAAATAAATAAAAATAAATAAAATCTTAAAAAAAGTGAGTAATCTACACATCAACAGGTGAATTGGGATGTACATAATTGCACATGTCCAGTATGATATTTCAATAATGGAAGGCTGTGGTTTATTTCCAAAGAGCCAATTTTGATGGAAAATATTTTGAAGTATCTTGGATATTGGCTATAATTTAATGATACCATCAGAGTTTTCAATTACATTTTACCCTGTAGATAAATAATAAAATACTTAATTAAGCATTTTCATTTATTTTGCATCGGCATTAAAATTCTTTGTTAATAAATCTAAATGTCTTTCTCTGTTGGAAATTCCTTAACCTTTTTTTCCCCCCAAAGACCAGAAATTAAGAAAAATAATTGAAGAGAAAAAGTGTATAAAATTAAATAATACCAAATAAGAAATAAGTTGCAGTTTGAGCGAGAGTGATAAGGCAGGACATTCATTGTCAACTACTTTCTCCTATTAATGAAATTATTTAAAATATTACTATATACTTCACAAATGACGCAGAAAGATACATTTTTTTATCAGCAGCACAGAAATAAATAATGAGCTTTATTCACCAACCTGACAAAGGTACAAAAGCCCATATCCAAACCAGTTGTTACCGTAACTCTGTCAGAGCAGGTGGATGACAAAGGATTAACACACACACACATACGCACACTCAGTCTCTACAGACAAAAGTGAACATTAAACACAGGCAGAAAAGACAAATCAGTACTATCAGTACGTGCTATAGTTCGTTAGACATTAAAATCTCCCAAGGACATTTTGGGGTGCCTGGGTGGCTCAGTCAGTTGAGTGTCTGACTCTTGTTTTCAGCTATGGTCATGACCTCATGGGCTGTAAGATGTGACAGTCTCCCTGCTCAGTGAGAAGTCTGCTTGGAATTCTCTCCCTCTGCCCCTTTCCCTCCTTGTACTCATGCTCTCTCTCTCTCACTCTTTTTTTATGTTATGTTAGTCTCCATACAGTACATCATTAATTTTTGATGTAGTGTTCCATGATTCATTGTTTGCATATAACATCCAACACTCCATGCAATACATGCCTTCCTTAATACCCATTATTGGGCTAACCCATCCCCCCCAAAATCCCTTAGTTTGTTTCCCATAGTCCATAATCTCTCATGGTTTGTCTCCCCCTCTGACTCACCCCCCCCTTTCATTTTTTCCTTCCTTCACCTAAATGTCCTCCACACTATTCCTTATGTTCCACATATAAGTGAAACCATATGATAATTGACTTTCTCTGCTTGACTTATTTTATGGTGCACATAGCCCCCCTTTTTTTTTTTTTTACTACATCTATATCTTTGGGGTAAATAGCCAGAAGTGCAATTGCTGGGTCATAGGGTAGCTCTATTTTTAACTTTTTGAGGAACCTCCACACTTTTCCAAAGTGGCTGCATCAACTTGCATTCCCACCAACAGTGTAAGAGGTTCCCCTTTCTCTACATCCTCTCCCAAATTTGTTGTTTCTTGCCTTGTCAATTTTTGCCATTCTGACTGGTGTGAGGTGGTATCTCAATGTGTTTTTGATTTGAATTTCTCTGATGGCTAATGATGATGAACATTTTTTCATGTGTCTATTAGCCATTCATATGTCTTCTTTGGAGAAGTGTCTGTTCATGTCCTCTGCCCATTTTTTTTGACTCGATTATTTGTTTTTTGGGTGTTGAGTTTGAGAAGTTCTTTATGGATCTTAGATACCAGCCCTTTGTCTGTAGTGTCATTTGCAAATATCTTCTCCCATTCTGTGGGTTGCCTCTTTGTTTTGTTGACTACTTCCTTTGTTATGCAGAAGTTTTTATCTTGATGAAGTCCCAAACGTTCATTTTTGCTTTTGTTTCCCTTGCCTTTGGAGACATGTCTTCAAAGAAGTTGGGGTGGCCGGTGTTGAAGAGGTTACCACCTATGTTCTCCTCTAGGATTTTGGTGGACAAAAGATACATTTAGCCCCAAAATACAGTATGATTTGATTTTTTAAAAATTTTTAATTTTTAAAGGATTTTATTTATTTGTTTGAGATACAGAGAGAGAGAGCATGAGCAGGGGGAGAGGCAGAAGGAGAGGGATAAGCAGACTCCCTGCTGAGCCAGGAGCCCAATGTGGGGTTTGATCCCAGGATGCTGGGATCATGACCTGAGCCAAAGGCAGATGCTTAACCATCTGAGCCAGCCAGGCACCTGATTTGATGTTTTTGATAAATAAGTTCCTGGTTATTTCCCTTTTTTATTAGGATACTCTAAGACATACATGTTTTACTTAAATATACAACATTGCTTTCTCTACATAATATAAAATAATATTTATTTCAGACAGTTTATAACCTTCATTGTAAGAATAAAGTAAGAAATAATTCTCAAGGAATTTACAATATTGAGAAATATGAAAAGCAACAATGTGGGACCAAATTTGAGACATGCCAAGCTACTGTCACTGTGTTGTCCTGATTCACTTTTGGCTATGCACCTCTCCAACCTATGTAAATCCAATGTGCTGCTTTCTACTTTTATGTCTTATTTTAGAGTTGAGGCTCAATTCTGCCACTAGTCAGATGAATTATGAATTAATGATTAATAGACCATATAATTGTGTCTTTATACCTGGGCTTTCCATTTTGTTCCATTGATCTATGTGTCTATTTTTCTGCCAGTACCATGCTATTTTGATTATTATGGTTTTGTAATATAACTTGAGGTCTCAAATTGTGACATTTTCAGCTTTGTTCTTATTTTTCAAGATTTCTTTGATTATTCAGGGTCTTTTGTGGTTTCATACCAATTTTAGGATTGTATATTTTAGCTCTGTGAAAAATGCATTGGCATTTTGATAGGAATTGCGTTAAATCTGTAGTTTGATTTGGGTTGTATGGATACTTCAACAGTATTTGTTCTAATCAACGAACGTGGACTGTCTTTCCAATACTTTGTGTCATCTTTAATTTCTTTCATTAGTGTTTCATAGTTTTTAGAGTAACAGGTCTTTCACCACTTTGGTTAAGTTTACTCCTTCATATCATTATTAGTGTATAGAAAAACAGTGGATTTTTGTACATTGATTTTTTATCCTGCCAAATGCACAATCTTATCTTTGTACTTATCTTTTTAAATTGACTCCATTACACAGAAAAGAACCAAAGCTCTATTACTGAAGTCAAGAACCTCAAGCAAGTTTAATGAAGTTAACTGTATGGAGGGTCTCAAGCTCTCTTCTTTTAAAATGTGCCTTCCAAAAATTGAATTTCTCACTATGTGGATCACTGAGCTTTTATAGTCCCCACATCCCTTCTACAAAACTCAATAATGGAGTCAAACTATATGTTCTGTGTAAACAGTTGTGGGTTGTCTGTTTTCTCTTTCCTTGGAAGGAATTTTCACTAGATTTTAATGTACTGATAGACTCTATTATTACCACTTATGTATTTATGGGACAAATAATAAGTATACCTTAGAGATGTTGGGGGCTCATTTCTAGACCATGGAAATAAAGCAAATATTGCAATAAATCAAGTCAAATGAATTTTTTCATTCTCCAGTACTTATAAAAATTATGTTTACACTATGCTGTAGTCTTTTTTTTGCTGTAGTCTTTTTAGTGTGCAGTGCACTATGTCTAAAAATGTACATACCGTAACTTAAAATATACTTTGTTGCTAAAAAGTTCTACCCATCATCCAAACTTTTGGCAAGTCATAATCTTTTTGTTGATGGAGTATCTTTACTCAGTATTGGTGGCTGCTGACTCATCATGATGGTGGTTGCTGCTAGTTGGGGTGACTGCAGCAATTTCTGAGAATAAAATAGCAATGGGGTTTACTGTATCTATTAACTCCTTTCATGAATAATTCTCTGTAGCATGATATGCTGTTCATAGCATTTTATCATAGTAGTACTTCTTCTTAAACCATATTACTGCTTTATCAACTAAGTTTACATAATATTCTAAATTCTTTGTTGTCATTTCAACAATCTCGATAGCATCTTCACCAAAAGTAGATTCTGCTCAAGAAGCTGCTTTGTTTGCTTATACACAAGAAACAATTCCTCATCTATTCAAGGTTTATCATGAGATTCCAGCAACTCAATCACATCTTCAGGCTCCACTTCTAGTTCTCTTGCTATTTCTACCACATCTTTAGTTACTTCTCCACAGACGACTTGAACCCATCAAAGTCATTCATGAGATTTGGAATCAACCTCTTCCAAATTCCTCTTAGTGTTGATATTTTTTTTTTAATTTTATTTTTATTCTTTGCCCAAGGGGTACAGGTCTGTGAATCATCAGGATTACATCTTTCACAGCATTCACCAAAGCACAAACCCTCCCCAATGTCCATAACCCATCCACCCTATCCCTACCCTCCCACACCCCAGTAACCCTCAGTTTGTTTTGTGAGATTAGTGTTGATATCTTAACTTCTTTTTACAAACCACAGATATTCTTAATGGCATCCAGAATAATGAATCCTTTCCAGAATGTTTTCCATTTATTTTGTTCAGAGCCATCAAATGAATCACTTATTATGTGTGGCAGCTATGGGTTTTTGAAGTGTATTTCTTTAAATAATGAGACTTGAAAATAAAAATAACTCCTAGATCCCTGTCCTGCAAAATGGATGCTGTATTAGCAGGCATGAAAATAATACTCATCTCATTGTACATCTCCATCAGACCTCTTGGGTGACCAGGGGCCTTGTCAATGAGAACTAATCTTTTGAAAGGAATCTTTTTTTCTGTGCAGATCTTAACAGTGAGATTAAAATATTCAGTAAACTATGTCGTTACCAGATATGCTGTTATCTGGGCTTTGTTTTTCCATTTATGAAGCATAGACAGAGAATATTTAGCATAATCTTTAGGGACCCTAGGATTTTTGGAATGGCACATGAACATTGGCTTCAACTTAAAGTCACCAGCTGCTAACAGGAGAGTCAGCTTTTCTTTGAAGATTTGCAGTCAGAGATTGGCTTCTCTCTCGCTGTGAAATTCCTAGGGGACATCTTCTTCAATAGAAGGCTGTTTTGTCTACATTGAAAATATGTTATTTAGTGTAGCCATGTTCCTCAATTATCTTAACTAGATCTTTTGCATAACTTGCTACATGTTCCATATCAGCCCTTGCTGCTTCACCGTACACATTTGTGTTATGGAGATCGTTTCTTTCCTTAAACCTCATGAACCAACCTCTGCTGGCTTTCAGTTTTTCTTCTACAGCTTTCTCACCTCTCTCAGCATTCATAGAATTTAAGAGAATTAAGGCCTTGCTTTGGATTAGGCTTTGGTTAAACCGAATGCTGTGCTGGTTTGATCTTCTGTCCAGGCCACTAAAACTTTCTCCATATCATCAATAAAGCTGTTTGGCTATCTTCATGTTTTCATTGGAGTAGCACTTTTAATTTTCTTCAAAAGTTTTTCTTTTGCATTTATAATTTGGTGGATTGGCACAAGAAGTCTAGCTTTCAGTCTGTCTTAGCTTTTAGGATAACTTCCTCTCTAAGCTTAATCATTTCTAGCTTTTGATTTAAAGTAAGAGATGGATGACGTGCTTTTGCTTAGACAATTGGAGGCCATTGTAGGGTTATTAATTGGTCTAATTTCAAAACGGTTGTATCTCAGGGAATAGACAGGCTCAAGGAGAGGGAGACAGAGAGGAGAATGGCTGATTGGTGGAGCAGTCAGAACACACCTACTTACTGAGTTTCCTGTCTTATATGGGTGCAGTTTGTGGTACCCCAAAACAATTACAATAGTAACATCAAAGATCACAGATCATTGTAACAAATATATTAATGAAAAAAAATGTTGCAAGAATTACCAATAGAGTGAGCAAATGCTATGGAAAAAATGACACTGATAGACTTGCTTGATGCAGGGTTTACACAAATTTTCAGTTTGTAAAATCAGTATCTGAGAAACACAATAAATCAAAGTGCAATAAAATAAGGTATGCCTGTAATTTCAGTTAATACAAAGAAAACCAATATTAGCCCAAGAGAAAACATTATTTTTGATATTATGAATAATAATGGTATAAATATAAATGTGTAAATACAAAAATATGGAACATACTATTGAAAAGTATGTCATAAAATGTTTAAATTAGTTTTTGAAATAAAATATTTACTTTTTTAAATAAAATATACCATCCAGGTTTATACTAGAATGTATAAACTCCATCTTTTTGCCTTATCTAGTGTATAACATTTAGTCAGATTTTACAACTAAATCATACTTAATGTATAACACTTAATCAGATTTTGTTTTTAAAAATTTATTTTAGCTTGTTCAGTTATAATAGTATTCATGATTTGGATGAAATAGATTCAATTTTTTACCACATGTCCTCTATTCATACTAGAATATTTTATAGTGTACATGGACATGGCAGAAGTTAGTTATTCTCCTTTCAGAAACCTGGATTACAAATCAGGAGTTCATTTGCTTGAATTTATTAATATATTTTAAGAGATAAATTTTTAAGAACAATCTTTAAATGTAAAATTTTGATATAATAAACATGTACCATAGTGGGTATGTAGCTCTCTTTTTACATTTTACTCATCTGCTTACCTTTTTTTTAATTGTCATTTAGTTGTACATAGTATTTGAATGGTCTATACTAGTGTAGCAAATATATGTTGTCCATTTTACAGCCCATATTAATATTTCTATTAACAAGTTTATAGTGGTAACCAAATGGGAATGGAATGGATATTTCTGAAAGTACTGCCCAGAGAATGGCCTTGCTTTTGGCCAAATGTCTTGTAAAGTGCCATATTGATTTTGTTATAAGAAACATTTGATATTCTGAAAAGAAATCAATAAGTGGCCCAAATAATTTAGATACTATCTCTCAAATCAATACTAGTGTATATTGCTTTCCATTAGCTATTTGATGTGACAGTTTGAAGTCTATATTTTAAAAATTTATATTATTATTTATATAAGTTTGTTATAAACACTAAAAAGTGATCTTTTACATATAATATATTTAAAGTATACTTACTTTTTAAAAGGCTCTAGTTTTGACTTTGTTAAATGATTAAAAGAAGGACATTTCTCTGGATTTTGGCTTATCTTTTGATAAATCTGTCACAATAAGAGAATAATATATCTATGCATTGATAATTTCAAAGTCTTTTTTAGAAATTTAAAGAGGATTTTAGAGTTCAATAACATTTGAAAAGGAAACATATGTTAAAAGAAAACCAATTAATAAAAATCACACCAAGCCACTTGAGTTAACCAAAATACATTTTGTGAAGTTTATTTATTTTTTGTGTTAATATTTAACAGTCATGATAATTGAGTGTGGCTACCAAATATTTGTCATTAAGAAAACCAGAATGCAGTTGAGCTAGTGCATGAAATTACAAAATCACTTAGGGTTTGACTGCTTTAAATAGTCTTGGATAATTCATTTATTCAATTATTAGGTTTCTAAATCAATTCCTTGTAACTGATAAGCTATGTTAACACATAAGCTTTTGAAAAACAGGTAAGTTTCCTAAATAAGCATATTTAATATTTAGATAAGGAAAACTCAGTGTACTATTTCAAAGTTCTAGGTTGTCTAATTATATATTTTTAATGTGAAGCTATGCCTAAGTATTAGCTCTTAGAAGAGGTTAATAGTGTCAGTTAACATAGGAATAAATAAAAATTGACAAAAATCAAAATGGATATTGGTAAATTTTTTAATATATTCATTTTAATGGCCATTTAAATAGAATTGAATGGAGTGCCCCATCTCTAAATGTGAGTCACAGTAGTGACTTTATAACCTTGGGCAAGTTCTTCAGCCTTAGAAATCATATTTCCTTTTCCATAAATGGCAATAAGATCACTTTCATGGCATTGTGAGGATTCAATTAAAGAATGTAACATTAAGATCTGAGATCTTACACAGTAGTGAGGTTTTGTTTTGTTTTTGTCTTAAATGTAGGTTAAATTTTATTTTAAAATTTTTTACTTTTGATAGGAAAATCATTATTTATCATAATTTTAGAAGCATTTATTTCTATTATGCTCATCTATCATAGGGTTTAAATATTAGATGGTAAACTTTCTCATCAGCAATGATTTTCAAACAGAATGGCAGATTTGGGTGTATATCCCTTACCTTAAGAAAATGATGGCATAGAAATCAGAATTGCTTATTCATATGATTTTCATACTATCTTCTTCAGTCACCTCAGGGATATGTTGTGGGCAGTTGGGCTGAAGGCAAGATGGGACTGAGGCCAATTTTCCCCAGCCACTATTACACAGATTCCTGGGACAGATTGATGACTCTGGACCAAGTGGCAGTTTGTTTAATGTAGCTGTTCCAGCTGCTCTGGCCACTCCATATTTATTAACCATTCCAGACACAGTAACGATATTGGGCACCCTGCATCATTAGGATAAAAAATAAGCCACTTTCAACTTCCTCTGAGTCCCTACTTGACCGTGAACAAAACATATCTGATAATATGTTAATGTGTGTGTGTGTGTGTGTGTATAAAATTAAGGTTCTTTAGAGAAATAGAACCAAGAGATTTTATTGGAAATAGAACCAAGAATATATATTATATGAATTGTGGGGCAGGTGAATAAGGATGCTGTGGGTTTTGTGGGAAGCTACTTCAATAATTGAGCAAAAAGATGATGTAATCTTTGAAGATTGGTGGCAATAGAAATAGTGAGAAGTGGGTGTATTTTCCACATATACTGAAGATGGAACCAATAAAACAAATGGATGGGGAGGAGAAGGAAAATGTAGTAATTAAGTGTAACTCCTAGACTTTTAGATTGTGCATCTGGGTTTTGATGGCATTTTCCGAGATTGAAAATAATGGACAAGAAACAGGCTTTGGGGATCATTTCATTTTGTTACATTTGAGATACCTATCAAATCCCAGAAAGGAGGCTTCAAGCGGTTGGGTACATAGGTATGAAAGTCAAGAAATCAGAGATTATAGATAGTGCTAGAATATATTTTTGAGACTCATCAGTATGGAAATACTTTCTAAGGCTTGAAATCAGATGAAATCCTTTGGAAAGATGCATTTGACATCATGGACTGAAAATGCCAGCCTTGAGAGAAAATCTGGAGGAGGTGTATTTAGCAAAAAAGACTAGGAAGAAATAGCCAAGGGGTAGGAAGAAAACCCATAAAATACGAAGTCAGAAAGTCCTAGGGAAGAAAAGATTTCAAGAAAGAGGGAGTGATCAATCTCACTGAAGTCTTCCAAGAAATCTTAATGACAACAAATAGGAACTAATGAATTTGGCAATATGGAAGTCTTTGGTAACTTTGCTAAAAGATGTTAAAATAATTGCAGAGAACACAAGTCAGGATTCTATGGATTGCAAAGTGAAAAGCAAATGAGTATATGGAGCAATATTTGCTCCTTTTTAAAAAGTTTTATTCTGGGGGTGTCTGGGTGGCTCAGTGGGTTAAGGCCTCCACCTTCAGCTCAGGTCATGATCTCAGGGTCCTGGGATGGAGCCCCACATGGGGGCTGCCTGCTCAGTGGGGAGCCTGCTTCCTTCTCTCTCTCTCTCTGCCTGCCTCTCTGTCTACTTGTGATCTCTCTCTGTCAAATAAATAAAATCTTAAAAAAAAGAAAGTTTTATTCTGAAGAGTAGAGAATGGGGAATACCCGGTAGGATATCCATGGTAAAAGGGAAGTTTTGTTTTGTCTTTTTTTTTTTTTAGAATAATGCTGGAATTCTTTTCTTTTTTAGAGAATAATATTAGAATATTAGAATACCAAACAGAAAAAAAAATCATATAGTAAAACAAGGATCAGTATCCTTAGAGTGAGAGTGAATGCCTAAGGAGCCTACAGGGAAGAGGTGATTTTGAGAACCGTAGAAATATTTCTGCTCTGCAAAAGAAGGAAAGACAAAGCATATGTATATAGGTTTGCATATGCATATATAGGTTTAGTCATATTTGTAGATTTGGTGGTAAAAGATAAAAGAGTCTGTTTAAATCATTTCTATTATCTCAATGAGGTATAAAGACAAGGTCATCAGATGACAAAGGGATGAGGATGTTGGTATATTTAGAAGAGCACACTTTGTGCAATTACCCTTATCGTACATGGGAAAGTGCACTCACTAGGAAAGGGTAATAGGATGACTACAAAGTGTTCTTTTGAGTTTCGTGGTCATTAATTAAAATAAGACAAATCCATACAGTGGTGTGATTTTCTCCACCATTTTAGGTGGTCCTTGACACAAAAAAAAAGGCAGATGGGTGGGTTTACCTAGTAAGTTAGCTTTCTAAGGCTGCTGTAACAAAGTACCACAAACTTGGTGGCATAGAACAATAGAAATATATTATCTCTCCATTCTGGAGGCTAGTGATCATGGTATTAGCAGGGCCATGCCCCCTCTGAAACCTATAGGCGAACACTTTCTCGTTTCTTCCTAGCTTCTAGTCGCTTACTGATTGTCTTTGGCATTCCTTGGCTTGCAGTTGCATAACTCCATTCTCTGTTTTTATAGTCCCGTGACATTCTCTCTGCACTTCTCTATCTTTACATGGCTGTGTTCTTATAAAGCACCACATATATTGGAATTAGGGGCCTACCTTATTCCAGAATGATCTCTAACTTGACTAATGACTTCTGCAATGAACCTATTTCTAAATAAGGTCATATTCTGAGGTATGGGGGTTTAGGATTTTGACATGTTTTTTTCAGCAAGGGAACATAATTTAATTCATAATATCTGGGTTGATGTTTTTGCCAGGGGAGTATGATTGATTTCTTATAATTCCAGGAAAGTCAGGTAAGTTTTTAGAACTCAGCTTCCTTACTTATAAAATGGGAGAGTTGGTCTGATGATCTTTTATCTATCTTCTGTCCTTAACATTATATGATGTAGTCATCTGTACTCTTAATTCAAACTTTATTTTTGTCTAAGGGGGTAAATCTTTCCTATCACTTTTAGGTAATATGAGACCTTTTAAACTTATTCTTGATCTATTTCTACAGAATAAAAATAAAATGGACATGTAGACTTTGTCTATTTTAGGGAGATCTCAAAAAATTTAAAACAAGGATCATAAGATTCTGAAATATTTAGCTTGCTTATCTGTATTTGCTGTTATTAATCAGAAAATTGATATGCCACATTGACTAAAGAAAACCTGAGCAGAAATAGAACTAGTGGCTGAATTTGGATCTTCATGCTGATTGTTGCCCTTAAGCTAACCATAAGACTGATACTATTAAACTTATCTTCATATGATGCAATAAATAATATCTTGCAGTCCATTGATAAATATAAATTGTGGTTTATTAGGAAAGTTACTAAAGCATTATAAACAAAAAGAATTTACTTTGTAATTTTTATGATTTCAATATCAATACAGATAAGAAAAAATATTGCAGTTTGGACATCACATCAGCTACTGTGATGACACTTATTTTTCAAAGGCTGACCTTGCTTCTAGTTCTGCTTTTAATTTTAAATTATCTAGCTTGCTGAATATCTTCATTCTGCAGGTTTTTAAAAAAGCCTTTGGATTAACATATTGCCTTTCATCTCAGGAAAAAAATGCATAAATCTTTTTTGATGGATCTATTATTCAAAGAGCAGTAATGCTATTTGGTTGGCTATATTGTATATAACTTATGTTTCAAATCATTATGGAAACATTTTTATCGAAAGGTAGCAGAAAATTAAAAATACAGAGGTGAGTACCTTTTCTGTCCATACAATCAAGTAATATCAGCACTTTCTACAGTATAGGAAAGAACGATTTTATTCTTTAGGCTCTGTAGTATTAAAAACAAAATGCATTAACAGATAACATTAAAATAAATAAATATGATTATTAGCACTTTAAAAATGAGAATTTTCCCTTTGTTTTAATTTTTAAGGTAATACCATGAAAAGAAATACATATGGAGGAAAATGCAGAGTGTAAAATGGTTACTATGTATCCTGTGAATGTTAAGGCATACATTAATCTCTGCTCATCTTTGTCTAGAGAAGCATCAAATATGCATTCCTGGATTAAGAAGTAGATTCTTGCATTTCTCTGTGTCTTTGATTCCTCTACAAACCAACCTTCATGAAACTCCAAAGTTTTATTTGATTTTTGTTTAAGGGATAAACTTGTGATGCTTAATTGCTATCCTGTTTATCAGTTCACACATATCTATTGTCAATCTATAATAATATACCTAAAGGTACATATATATGTTAATGTATAAAGTAATAAATTTGCACTTTAAGCATTTTATTACATGTGCATGATAAATTACCATTATTGTCATTATATAATCATGACATTTTGTTAATAGTATAATTATATATAAGGACATTTAATTCAGGATTCTTATTAAGAATTTACATTCTCTTCGGGGAGAAAACAAGAAATTGTTATAAAAACATGGACTTTGGACTCAGGCACAGCTGAGTTCAGATCCTGATTTTATCTTTTGCTATCAGTGAGTCACTGGGCTTTGTACTTTCCAGGAGAACTCCAATGCAAATGAGGTCAAACCTAAAGAGAATTATTAATTCATATACCTGTCGGGGGTAAGATACAGTTCCGTAACTGCTCAATCCAGGAGCTCAAACAAGTTAAGCAAAGTTCTGTTTCCTTCTACATATTTTGGTTCTGCCTTCCTCAATGTATTGATTTCAGTATGCATGCAGTTTCTCTCTTAATGCCAGAAAAATGGCCGTGGCTGTTCCACACATACACTGTGTGTTGTATGCAAGAAAAAGAATGCTATGCTGTCTCTTATTATCCCCATTTCAAATGTGAGGATAGAGTTTGGTTAGCCTAGTTTGGGTCACAAGACTTTCCATTTGGCAGGAGAAGACTGCCGTTCATGATAGACGGCCTAGTCATTACTATGTGGAATGAGAGAGGGGAGATTGCCAAAGGAAAAATGACTGAAAAAAGGGAAGGGTATGAAAGAGATGATGGGAACTTAAAAATAGCATGAGTCGAGCTATATGGTCCTGGTTCTAACTTTTTCAAATTAAAAATGTGAGTAATCATGCTTATGTCATGAGGACTAATGTAAATGTATGTAAAGTGTTTAGCACAGTTCATGTTCATTTCATGCACATAAATATGTATTAATCATTCATGTTTGGTGGTGGAGAAATAGAAATAAATCAAAATTCCTCCTTTCACAATGTAAGACTATCATTTGTATATGTTTCTTATGCATAAACATGGGGGAAGGGAAGTGAGGTAAAGGAACAGGTACATAACAAGGCCACAATTATACAAGATACAGTTTAACCTATAATAGTTATATGAGAGTCCAAAAAAAAAGAGTGTTTGATTCTATAATTTTAGGGACATCTTCAAAGAAAATATAATGAAGTAGAATTTCAACTGAGTACAGGAGTTTTTTAGTCAGAGACAATGGTAAGGACATAGCAGCGTGAGCAATGGCTAGAGATAGGAAAAAAATGTGTTATGTTTAAGTGACTGAAGACATGTATTAGTCTCCTATTGCTGCATAAAGAAGAAATTACCACAAATTTAGCAGCTTAAAAAAATACATGTTTTTTATCTCATGGTTTCTGTGAGTCAGGAGTCTGGGCATGGTTTAGGTGGGTCCTTAGCTCATGATCTCACAAGGCTGGAATGAAGATATCAGGCATAGTGTAGTCTCATCGGCAGGCTGGACTGGGGAACAGCTCATTTTCGTGCTTTTTCAGGTTGTGGGCGTAACTCATTTTCTAGGGTTATTCGACCGAGGTTCTCATTTTCTTTTTGGTTGTTGGTCAGGGACCACACTCAGTTTCCACATGATGCCACCAGTTCCTTGACATGTTACCTTCTTCATAAGCTCTCTGACAACATGGAAGCTTCCTTCTTCAGAGTCAAGATGGCAAAGCCCACTTCTTTCTCCCTTTCTTTCTCTCTCAGTACTCTGCTAAGATGGGTTATTCTGTACTATAATATAAGGTTGAAAGTAACTTCTCATCACTTTTGGCATATATCACAATCTAAGATCCCATCATATTTGCCATATTGTATTGGTGAGAAGCAGGTCATACTCAATGAGAGGAAAATATACAAAGACATGGATTATTGGGGATTCTTAATAAGATATATTTACCACAAGGCAATGTAATAAAGATTGAGATAGGAATTAGTCATGAGGGTAGAAAAAAATAAATAGAAGCCACATTATGAAAGGGTNTTACCACAAGGCAATGTAATAAAGCTTGAGATAGGAATTAGTCATGAGGGTAGAAAAAAATAAATAGAAGCCACATTATGAAAGGGTCTGATTTTTTTACTAAGACACTTAAATATTATTTTCTAGGAAATTGTGTATCATTAAGAAATTATAAGCAGGTAAGTGGCATAATCAGATCTTTCTTTGGAAAAGAGAACACTGCTGAGAAAAAAAAGAATGGATTGGAGTAGGGCGTGAAAGGAGGGCAGGGAGATATAGTGAATGGCAGGAGTCCATGCAGGAGATGAGGAACCAGGAGTGGGAATGGAAGATTCATCGTAAAAGATTCCGTATTTTGACTTTAAAAACATAATTCAGATTTGTGCCTGGGACACCATGTTAATAAGATAAATACTTGTTTTGAATATGTGCTTCTTTAATGAATTAAATTTTAAAATCTCATTTAATCTTACTTGACATTGAGAGTCTATAGGGTTTTTAATGTGCTATATTAGTAATGATGTGTTGCCTAAATACCATAAAATTTATATTCAACAAATATTTTATTTAGCTATTTATATTTTGTCAAAGTAAAATATTATGGATATTTTAATAATATTTTACTTAAAAAACAGATAGAAATTATGGGACTCTTTTGGCTATGCATGATTCACTCTGGCACATAAATTAGTTGTTGCACATATTTGCCCCATCTGAATTTCCTGTCTTTAGATTTGAGATATTCTTTTGCAACTGAAGATACTTTATCCTTGGAATTCAGGACTAAGCACAAACATTGTATGTGAATTGCCACATTGCCCCTTTAATTCAGATAGCATTTCATTTTTCCTTTAGAGGTTAATATTCTTTTGTTTTGCATATGCTGTGAGGTCCTACGCTGACAGCAAAGCTGAATAGCAAAACCATCTGTCAGGCCCCAGGGGACTTTGCTATTATTCACTGCTTCTTCATGGTGTTAGGTCAATACTACAACAAGGTATGTTTCAATAAATATGCAGTGAGGAGAGAAATTGTCTCAAACTTGGAACTACCAGCTGTCAATACAACTAGTGACAAAAGAGCAGTGAAGTAGCCTTGAGGGTATACAGACCCATTTGGGAATTGATTTCCATGGGGTTCTGAGCTTTGTTCTGCAAGATGTCTTTCAACAGAAAAAAAGTATATGGTAAAAGTGACATCTTTTAAAGTATTATCTTTCCATATAATCTCTCCAACAATATTGTTACAGCATCTATGTATGTTTTATTATTGACTGATACAACTATAGGATATGATGTGTACAAGTTTTTTTTCAAAGAGAAAAAAAGATTCATTATGTTTAAAAAGAAGAAAGAAAAGAGAGATTTGTGTTCAGACATATGTGGTGCTCACTGTAGGTTAAGAATATTGTCACTGGAGCATTGATTCTGGAGATAATTAATTCTAAATGGACTAAGTTAAGTATTAATGGCTTTCAAGAGTAGGGAAGCAGGATGAAACACATGTCACAGCTACTTTAAATACACTGTTTTTGTCTAGAAATGCAATAATCCATTGCATTATTTTGAACTACGTTAATATTTCTAAGAGATAATAATGAAAACATCCATGGTCAGTGATACACTGTGCCAATCTTAAATATAAAAATCTAATGTCTTCATTCCTTCTTTACTCTTTCCCTAAGTATAATTAATATTCTTGGTAAAACAATATATATTTTCCACTTTTCTTGGCAAATTATATACAAATGTCTTTTATTCTCTATACTTTTCTATTTAAACTAGGTCTTTCTGGCTGCAGTGACAAATGCTTTGAGGAATAAATAATATGTTCCAGTCAAGTATTCAGAAGCAGCAAGGTACATTGAGTACCAGGATAATTGTTCATTAATAGGAAGTAAAGGGCTAAAAACACACCAGAATTATTGTGGGGTTTTCTTAAAGTACAATTTGCCTAGGGTATCCTTCCCTAACTGCTGCTTTTATAAGGACAAATATTAAATTAAACATAAAAGGCTTCTCCACATTGGAAAAAAGAAGAGGGCTTTTCTTCCCCTCCTTTTTCTTAGAGCATTTATTTTAGACAAACTGCCCTTGTAAATACTTGCTTCTTTCTTTGAAAACTGGGTAGATCATTTGCCAACTTTGTGACTCAGGAATGTTTTTTCTTAAGAACTTGAAAACCATGCTTTTGAAATGCAACCATCAAGAAAGGTAGTGTCTCCATCTTCACTGTCTGTGAGAGAGTAGAAGCCTAACATCAGTGGGCACCTTGCTCCAAGTTGCAAAACAACCTCTTGTCTTAAAGACATGAGAAGTTTATGTTCCCTCAGGATAAAGCCAATAATCTGATACAGACAGTCCCCTCAGTTCCCAAAGTTATCATGAACTATTTGTAACAAGAGTTGCAGTCAACTTCTCTTACTTGAGGACTAATTATTGTTGACCTTAAGAAATGTCTGTAATGGGGATGCCTGGGTGGCTCATTTAGTTAAATGTCCAACTCTTGATTTGGGCTCAGGTCATGGTCTCAGGGTCATGACATCAAGCCCAGTGTGAGTCTCCATGCCTAGCATGGAACCTGCTTAAGATTCTCTCTGCTCTGCCACCCCACTCATGTGTGCTCTCTCTCTTAAAAGAACAAAAACAAACAAACAAACAAACAAAACGATGTAATGAATTGTATCTGCTTGGCTGATACAAAATGGTGAAATTTCTTTCCATCTTTTCAATTTTTTAGCACATTGTTTATGGTATGCATCACGTTCTGGTTTAACATTAATTCAGTCATTGTTTCCAGTCTTCACTATCTTTGAAAAGAAGTTTTCTGGGTTGAGAGAAATTTTCTTTAATATTTGAAAATTATTATTGAAGTTGACATAGAATGTTGTATTAGTTTCGTTTGTGCAACATAATTAGAAAATTCTATGCAATACTCTATGATCTCCAGAAAGATTGTTGTTGTTACCAAACCCAAATTTAGCACCTCATTATTTGGAAGGCCAAATTGGTTTGAAGTTTTGATTGGAAAGGGATTCCAGCTTTATTCAGGAGGCTGTCAACCTGGGGAGAAGGCAGACTCTATCCAAAGCTACCTCTGAGGTTTCCGCCTACCCCAGGGTTTTTAAAAGGGGGTTGGGGTAATCAGTACAGGAAATGCAGTAGTGTGTAATGTTTCTATGTTATGTGCAGATTCGATGGTGCCAGCTAGATACTATCTCAGAGTTCCATGGTGTGTCCACTTGTTTCATGATGCGTAAAAGTACTCTCTTCTTTCTGGAAAGGTGGGAAAGGTCTACAGATACACAAAAGGAGGTTAGTAAGTAATTTGTGTGACCTTAGAGAGAAAAAAAAAAACGTTTTACTAAAAAAATTGCTGAGCTAATCAGAAAGCTGAGGTGGCTTCAAACAGACTTGCTGGCCTCTATAGGAAAGTTCTGGTCTTTCACTCCTCTGGGCCAGTGGTCTATGAATCTGAGATAAAGCAAATTAGTTATTTCATACATCAAAAGATTTAGGTCAACAAGTAAGGAGTGTGTTAACTTGAAGCAATTTAACCTTCAAGATGGTTGGAGTGTTGTTAACATAGTTACTACATGTCATCATATAGTTATTACAGTATTGCTGACTATATTCTTTATGCTGTAATTTCATCTCCATTATTTATTTTATGACTGAATGTCTGTACCTGTTAACCCCCTTCACCTTTTTCAATCATCCTCCACCACCTTCCCTCTGGCATCCACCAGTTTATTCCCTGTATTTATTAATCTGTTTCTGTTTTTGTGTTTCTTTGTTCATTTGTTTGGATTTTTGTATTTCACATATAAGTGAGACCATGTGATATTTATCTTTGTCTGTCTGATTTTACTTAGCATAATACTCTAGATCCATCCATGTTGTCACAAATGGAAAGATCTCAAAGACTCAGGGATCATTGCTATAGTTTGTTACAAATGGAAATATCTCATTCTTTTTAAGGCTAAATAATATTCCATTGTATGTCTTTACCATTTTTTCTTTATTTGTACATCCCTCCATGGACACTTGAGCTGCTTCAGTATCTTGGCTATTGTAAATAATGCTGCAATAAACATACCGGTGCATATATCTTTTCAAATTAGTGTTTTCATTTTCTTTGGGTAAATACCCAGTAGTGGAATTACTCTATTATGGTATGGAGTAATGGATACCATATGGATTTTATGGTATACCCATTTAAAATTTTTGAGGAACCTCCATTCTGTTTTTCCTTCCTTCCTGCCTGCCTTCCTTCCTTCCTTCTTTCCTTCCTTCCTTCCTTCCTTCCTTCCATCCTTCCTTCCTTCCTTCCTTCCTTCATTCCTTCCTTCCTTTCTTCAAGATTTTATTTATTTATTTGAGTGGAGAGAGGGAGAGGGAAAGAATCCTAAGCTGGCTCCATGCCCACCATGGACCCCAGCACAGGGCTTGATCTCACCACCCAGAGATCATGACCTAAGCCAAAACCAAGAGTTGGGCCCTTAACTAATTGAGCCACCCAGGTTCCCCTACATTCTGTTTTCCACAGCAGTTTTACCAACTTACATTCCCACCAATAGTGCATGAGGTTTCCTTTTCTCCACATCCTTGCTAAAACTTATTATTTCTTGTCTTTTTTATTTTAGCCTTTCTCACCGGTATGAGATGATATCTCCTTGTAGTTTCTATTTATATTTCCCAGATGATTAGTGATGTTCAGTCTCCTTTTATGGACCTAATGGCCATCTGTATGTTTTCTTTGGAAAAATGTCTATTCAGGTCCTCTGGCCATTTTTAAATCAGATTGTTTGGGTTTGTTTGTTTGTATTATTTTTAAGTATTGAGTTGCATAAATTCTTATATATTTTGAATATTAACCCCTTATCAGATATATATATATATATATATATACACACACATATACATATATATATATTAAGATTTTATTTATTTATTTGAGAGAGAGAGAGAGAGAGTGAGAGGATGAGAAGGGAGAATGTCAGAGGGAGAAGCAGACTCCCCATGGAGTTGGGAGCCCAATGCGGTACTCGATCCCTGGACTCCAGGATCATGACCTGAGCCGAAGGCAGTCGCTTAACCAACTGAGCCACCTAGGTGCCCCCATAGAGATATATTATTTGCAAATATCTTCTCCTGTTCAGCAGGTTGTTTTTTTGTTCTATTGATGGGTTTTTTTTGCTGTGAAAAAGCTTTTATTTTGGTGTAGTCTTGTTCATTTTTTGCTTGTTTCCTTTGTCCGAAGAGACATATCTAGAAAAATGGTGCTAAAACTGATGTCTAAGACATTACTGCCTTTCTTTTCTTTAAGGGGATTTATGGTTTCAAGTCTCATATGTAGGTCTTTAATCCATTTTGAGTTTATTTTTGGTATGGTGTAAGAAATTGGTCCAGTTTCATTCTTGTGCATGTAGCTGTTCAGTTTTCCAGCATCATTTATTGAAAATATCTCTACTTGCCTTCTTTGTTGTAGATTAATTGACCAAATAAGCATGGGTTTATTTTTGGGCGCTCTATTCTGTTCTGTTGATCCATGTGTCTATTTTTGTGCCAGTATGATACTTTTTTTCATTACTATAACTTTGTAGTATATTTTGAAATCTAAGATTATGATACCTCTGGCTTTGTTGTTCTTTCTCAAAATTGCTGTGGCTATTCAAGTTCTTTTGTGGTTCCTTACAAATTTTAGGATTATTTGTTCCTGTTCTGTGAAAATGTTATTAGTATTTTGATAGAGATTCCATTGAGTCTGTGGATTGCTTTTGGTAGTATGGACATTTTAACAATATTAATTCTTCCAATCAATGAGCACAGAATATCTTTCCATTTATTTATGTCATCTTCAATTTCTTTCATCTGTGTTTTATAGTTTTTAGTATACAAGCTTTTTACCTTCATTGAATTTATTTCTTGGTATTTTATTCTTTTTGGTGCAATTGTAAAAGGACTTAATTATTTAACTTCTCCTTCTGATATTTCATTATTAATATATAGAAGCACATCAGATTTTTATACACTGATTTTTGTATTCTGTAACTTTACTGAATTAATTTATTAGTTCTAAAAGGCTGTTGGTGGAGTTTTTAGGGTTTTCTATATATAATATCATGTTATCTGCAAATATGATGTTTTACTTCTCCACTACCAATATGGATGAATTTTATTTATTTTTCTTGTCTGATTGCTCTGGTTAGAACTTCTAATACTATGTTGAATAAAAGTGGTAAGAGTAGACATTCTTATCTTGTTCTTGATGTTAGAGGAAAAGCTTTCAGTTTATTTCATTGAGTATGATGTAAACTGTGGGATTTTCATACATGGCCTTTATTATGTTGAGGAATGTTCTCTTTATACCCACTTTGTTGAGACTTTTTATTATGAAAGGATGTCAGATTTTGTCAAATGCTTTCCCTGAATCTATTTACATGACCAAGTAGTTTTCATTCTTTCTGTTGTAGATGTGATGTATCATGTGGATTGATTTGCAAATGTCAAACCATCCTTGCATCACTGGAATAAATCTCACTCGACTGTGGTGAATGATCCTTTTAATGTATTATTAAATTTGGTTTGCTATTATTTTGTTGAGGATTTTGCATCTATGTTCATTAGCAGTATTGGGCTATACTTTTCTTTTTCTGTAGTGTCTTTGATTGTTATCAGGATAATGTTGACCTTATAGAAAGAATTTGGGAGTTTCCCTTCCTCTTCTAATTTATGGAGTAGTTTGAGGAGAAGTAAGTATTAACTCTTCTCTTCTCTTTTCTTTTTCTTTCTTTCTTTCTTTCTTTCTTTCTTTCTTTCTTTCTTTCTTTCTTTCTTTCACCAATTAAATTTCATTAATATCAGTCTGTTCAAATTTTCTCTTTCTTTTTGATTCAGTTTTGGAAGATTGTAGGTTTCTAGGAATTTACCCATTTCTTCTAGGTTATCCAGTTTTTTGGAATACAANTTTTCATAGTGTTCTGTTATATTTCTCTGTATTTTTTAAGATTTAATTTATTATTTATTTATTTATGAGAATGAGAATGAGAGANCCAATTAAATTTCATTAATATCAGTCTGTTCAAATTTTCTCTTTCTTTTTGATTCAGTTTTGGAAGATTGTAGGTTTCTAGGAATTTACCCATTTCTTCTAGGTTATCCAGTTTTTTGGAATACAATTTTTCATAGTGTTCTGTTATACTTCTCTGTATTTTTTAAGATTTAATTTATTATTTATTTATTTATGAGAATGAGAATGAGAGAGAGAGAGAGAGAGAGAGAGAGAGAGAGAGAGAGAGAGAGAGAGACCAGCAGGGAGTGGCAGAGGGAGAGGGAGAAAATCTCAAGTAGACTATGTACTGAGCATGGAGCCCAACATGGGGCTCAATCTCATGACCCTAAGATTACAACCCGAGCCAAAATCAAGAGTCAGATGCTCAACTGACTATGCCACCCAGACACCCCAGTACTCTGTATTTCTGTAATATCAGTTGTTACTCCTCTTTAATTTCTAATTTTGTTTATTTGAGTCCTTTTTCTCTTTTTTTCTTGATGAATTTAGCTGGAGATTTATCAACTTTGTGTGTCTTTTCAGAGAACCAGCACTTGTTTTTATTGATATTTTATTTTATTTTATTTTATTTTTCCTTTCCATTCTGCCCTTTAGCTCCCAGTCAAAAAAATTACCCTAAAAATATTCTTTGTGTGTTTATGCTGATGTCTGCATCTTATCTGGTTTAAAAGAGCGCTGCACACAAGAAGAAAAAGTTATGCACATGTTACTATAAAAAATGTTAATTTCCATTTGTGTTCATGTAGAATTAGAAAAGTGACCATTTCATGATTATGTACCTTCCTACTTCATTTTGCTACCATTAAGCTAACAATTTAAAGCTTGAAAAAGAAGCTGCTTATTAATATGAAAAACAAAAGCATATTTTGGTTTGTATTGGCATAAAAATAAGTGACTAAAGTTATTAGAAATGATATTAAATTTTGACTGTATTAAATTATTGCTCTCTTCCTGGTGTCCTAATTCCAACAATGTTCTTCTATCACACGGAGAGAGTGGTCCATTGATCCTATCAACTTTGCTATCAAACAACCCCCTCTTAAACTCCTTCCTAAAGCAGATCCAGACTTCATAGTGCCTGGAAGTTTTACATTTTAGAGGATTTTCTTAGGATAAAGAAGAAGTAATATAAATATAAAATTAGGGATATAAATGAATCTTGGATAAATATTCTAAGTATAACTAAATATTTTAAGTAAAAATGGGGAAATTATCAGCTAATTGCAAATTGTACAGAGTTGAAAAATAGCACAAATAACAAAAAATACAGAAAAAAATAATATTATATTAACTATTTGACTCACCTTTGAATGTTTTTTATTCAATACTTTTAGTTGCAAGTTCTAAAATTGCTTCTTTTTATGATAATGGTATTGTAATATAATTTTCTATGGAGGAAATAGGAAGATATTTTAGATTTTCTCCAGTGTGGATCATCAAAATTTGTTTTGTTATCATTGATAGCTCATAAAAATAAATTTCAGATTCACAGATTGTAGTGGTGACACTGATTATCAAAAATTGTCAAATGTGGTGAAATTTCTATTAGATCTTTTTCATATGTAAGCTAAAGGATTTAAATTAGTCCACCCACTTTGACTCCATACATTTCTCCTTCCTTATTGACATTTATCCAGGTGTAAATGCTGTAGGTTATTTTTATTACTCAACATGTCCACTGGCCCAGCACTTTTGTGTCAGGTCCCATGATATGCGGTAAGCATAGTCCTAGAAAACATTTATAAAATGGGATATCTAATAAGTACTAAACTCTATAAATGCAATTTCAAAACACATACCTATGTCACATTAATTCTAACATAGTGTGTCTTTTATTGATTTTCTCTTTATGTTGATTCAACACCACATGACACAAAAAACAGTGAAACAAAGGGCTAGGAGGAGTAAAACTAAAATATATATATATATATATATATATATGTGTGTGTGTGTGTGTGTGTGTGTGTGTGTGTGTGTGTGTGTGTGTAGAACTTAAATAATTTTGGTTAAATTTTTCATTATTTTTAATTACAATCACAGGTATCATCCCATGGCTACAGACCTGTGCAGAGCCTTGGGAGAAGGCAGAGGAAGTGAGGAGCCTTGAAGTTAAAGCTTCCTTAGCTTCAAATTAGATTCACTTCACTTATTCTTCCCCCTACACAGCCTAAAATCCATGACCAATTATTAGACTCATTGCCTTGCTAGTACCCTCTTTCCTTCCTCTTACTTTATAGTATTAGCTTGGCCAAGCCATAGCCCTGGCAAATTCAGTTCTGTCTGCTCCTACAGAGCTGAATCGTCCTAGAGAAAACCAAATGACCATACTGATTAGTCTCATTTAAAAGTCATAGTTTTGTGAATAAGCTGGCCCTTAGTACTTCCTGGGAATCATACATATTTTCCAGGTCCATTCACTCATTTACTTTCTTAGCAATTTCATACATTTTCTTTTCCCCTCAAATCCCTAATACCTCACATGTTCACTCACAACTGATAACATAGTTTCCTCTTACTGAGAAAACAGAAAAAACTAGGAGGGGCTCCAAAAATACTCACCTACTTATCAGCATCTGTATCCATAATTCTTTTTCCTGATACTATGGTGAAGTATCCTTACTCCTAAGTAGCAATTCATAGGCTCACTTGAGAATAGCATCTCATCTTTTCTTACTTCTTTGCGATTCATGCTTCAACTATTGTCTCTTAATTCTGTAATATCAGCTTTTCACTGCATCTGTAATTTATATTTCCAAAATATAAATATATATTTATTTACCCAGAATTTTAGATACTTGTATCTAGCTATCTATGGAAAGTCTCTTTTTAGATGAGTGATAGGCATCTGAATTTTAATGTGTTTCTTCTCAAGCCACTGATACTTCCTCCTCAAACTTCTACCTAATTTGATATCCTTCTCTCTGTTACTGTACCTCCATTCTTCCAAAAACTGAGGTCTAAATGCTGGAAATTGACCAACAGTATCTTTTCCCCCCCAATGCTCATCCAGTCCTTTAGCAAATTTATTGATCTCATTTTCAAAATATAGTCAGAATTAAACTGACTACCACCATTTCCATTGTTACCATCCTAGTTTTTACTACATCTCTCTCCTGGATTAATGTAATCACTTGCTTACCACCTTGCCTGGCTTCACTTTATTTTGTTTAATTCATTTAAAGTACTGGTTATCACACTTCTCTGATTAAAATCCCTCTACCATCTTCATGTTTTTCTAAGAGGAAAAGTCAAAACCCAAATAACAACTTGCAAAACCTTAGAGTCTGATCTCAATGCTTCTTAGACTTGTGTCCTATTGTCCCTCTTACTCTGACCTCATTCTTTTATGTCAGGTACCCTCCATTTCAAGGGACTTGGTACTTGCTGTTTGTTTTGCCTGAAAATTCTTCCTTTAGGTACTCATTCCCTTTCCTCCTTTACTTTTTTGCTTAAATATCACCTTCTCTGGCAATTCTATATAAAATTCAACCCTCCAACTTTTCTTTTACCCTTTCCTAGTTTTGTTTCCCCCTGTAATAAATTTATCTCCATGTAACAAGCTATACATATTCAACTTGTTGCTGTTATTGTTTTCTGTCTCCTTGCATTCTAAGATTAATTCCATGAAGGTAGAAATTTATTTATTTATTTATTTATTTATTTATTTATTTATTTTTGTAGGAGTGCTAACAATATCTTTGTCCCTCCGTCTTGTTCATGTNAATTAATTTATTAATTTATTTATTTATTTTTGTAGGAGTGCTAACAATATCTTTGTCCCTCCGTCTTGTTCATGTTCATTTGCTCACATTTTCAGGGCTCTTGGACGTTAATATACATACCTTAGAAATGGTCTGCCAAGGCTGTGGTAGGGGGAGCCTTGCTTTGGTTTCCCATGAATCTGTTAGAGGTAACAACGTATTTCCCCTTCCAGATGCATAGGTGGAACCACTCGATCTAATTAAAAGTTAGCTTAATTAGGTGCATGCAAACACTTTGAAATGGATGCAAACCCTTTGCTCTCACTATAATTCACCCCCATCCCCACCTCCTATGTATCTCCTTCTTCTATAAAATCTGCAGATTAAGGTCTGGATTTTGCAGAGAATATTTGCTTAGCTCTGGATTGACACCTGTCCCATATCTCCCTGTCAGTAAGTTACCCTGAATAAAACTCCTTTTAAAATGCATGGGCTTAAAAAAAAAAAAAGAATAATAACATAAAATGCATGGACTTTTCTGGTCTCCACGTACCTTCTCATTTTGAGGGATCCTTTACTTTCCCTTCCCCACCTTTTGACATTACTTTATTACAATTGTCACAGCATTTAGAATTTTTCTTGAAAAATGTTTGGCAAATAAGAGTTTTTAAATGAATGGTGAATAAAAATTAATCTTAAAATGGCCCTTGGCATATTAAAAGAAGTTTAAAAAGCCAACTTAGTGGATGAAACAAACTTTTAACAGAGATAGATGAAAAAATAAGATTATTAGAGACTTACTGCATATCAGATATCAANAGTTCAAAAAGCCAACTTAGTGGATGAAACAAACTTTTAACAGAGATAGATGAAAAAATAAGATTATTAGAGACTTACTGCATATCAGATATCAAATTTAATTCTAGATGGATTAAAGAGTCCATATGTTAAAAAAGGTAAAGAGAAACTAAAAAGATAACAGTCATCCACTCTCTGACTGCGGAGGGTATTTTATGAATAAAAGCAAATAAAGACATATTAAAACATATTTTAAGGTACCAGAAACTATAATGCAGGGAAATATTAATATGATTACTTCTGGATATACGTAAAGAACATAACCAAAATTTAAAACTGAATATTTAAAACAAATAAATAAAACTTTAATAATCTAAAGGAAGATATTTAAAAAGTGAGAAGCAAGGGGCACCTAGGTGGCTCAGTCAGTTAAGCATCTGATTTTAGCTCAGGTCTTGATCTCAGAGTCCTAGGATTGAGGCCCACATCGGGCTCCCTGTTCAATGGGAAGCCTGGTTCTCCCTCTCCCTCTGCCTGACACTCCCCCTGCCTGTTGTCCTTTCTCCCTGTCAAATAAATAAATTAAATTAAGTCTTTAAAACACCAGAAGCTAAATAAGTATAGGAGGTAAATAGAAAATTCAGAAAAAGATATTTATAATGACCAGAAGCAAAATGTTGCCTTAGTGCTAAGTTTTGATATGGTTCCTGGAAAACATATCTACAACATTATAAAGAGCCATACTTCTGTAGTATGTTGAATAGTGCTCCCTCTCCTCATATAACGATATATCTACCTTGAACCTGTAAATGTGATCTTATTTGGAAAAATGTCCTTGCAGATATAATTAAGGTAAGGATTTTGAGATGAAATCATTGTGCATTAGAGTGGGCTCAAAATTCAATGACAAATACAAAGAGAAGAAGAGGGAAGGACACACAGAGGAGACAGCAATGTGAAAATGGAGGTAGATTTAAGTTACACGAACCATAAGCCAAGGGAAGCCTGGAGGCACCAGAAGCTGGCAAGGACAAGGAAGGGTTCCCCCTAGAACCCTCAGAGGGAGTTTCATCCTGGTGACACCTTGAGTTTAGACTTCTGGCCTCCAGAACTAGAAGAGAATAAATTTCTGTTTTATGTCACCTAATTTCTGGTAACTTGTTATAGCAGCCATAGGAAACGAATATACTTTCTTAGACCTGAGTGGGCTCAGAAAATAAAACAAAGCATCTACATAAGCATACACACACACACACACACACACACACACACACACTCACACACACATACATATGTGTCCATTTTTTCTAATCTGAGGTGGGAAATGTCACCTAATTGTTTTAACCACATTCCAGTTTTTCAAGAGTGTTTGGTTACTTTATGGTATGTTTGCTAGTGTTCATGTTTGGCAGGTGTTCCTTGGGTCTCTAATGTTCCTGCATATTTTGTGAGGGAGCCATAGACTGTTCTTTTTTTTAGACTATTTTTTCAAAAGTAATTTTAATAGAAAATAACCTTAGAAAATAAAGATAATTCCCCCACCCTCCTTGTAGGAAAGGACAGGCATGTTTACTGCTGAAAGGACAGGCTGTTTACTGTTATCAAAGAAAGACTGGGGTTCTTAAGCTTAGGGTTTGTCTTCAATAGCACAACCCTCTGTGCGTGCAGATGTCATCTGGCCTTCTTATTGTGACTCTGTGATAACTGGGGCTTATGGCACAGTGTACTGGGGGTACCCCAGCTAGTGCATTTGCCCAAACCTCAGTTAATATGATTACCATTTGACTCTTCTGTTTCATAAAATCTGCTAATACTTCCTATTAATTTTATTTCCCAAATTGCTTGCATATACTCTTGTCTGTATACCTGCCTCTGCCCTTGTATTAATCTAGGTCCTTTGAGCAACAAATGTCAAGCAGATGCCAACATGTTTGACTTTTATTAGGGGAAATATATGAAAGAAAGTGGTGACAATTCTAGAAAGGCTGGGAGAGCCAGCAGTTCATGATATAAGATTGTCCTGGAGTAAAAGAATAAAGTTTGGGTGGGAGTGGCTAAGAATGCCATAGAGTTTGAGAAAAGTTGCACAAACCATGGAGGACTTGTAAGTCAAGCCAACCCTCAGATGATCCTTATGTCTCCCAGGCATGGGCCTGCCTTTAGTATTCCTACTGAGGTCTACAGTATTCCTAAGGGCAGTCTTTGAGGAGCATGGGTTAACATAAATGCCTCAGCAGTGACCAGAGTCAATTACTTTTCCCTTATTTAAGGATCTGTAAAATACTTTTTCCTGGTTGTCACAGTGCTTGTGTAGGTTTTCGTGGTGTTTTAATAATGGTTTTAATATTTAGCTTTATTCAGAAACTCTCTGTGTGAATATATGCTAAAGTGTGATGCTAGAATTAAGCTCCTCAAGTACAAATCTGACTATTTACTTTGTTTTATTTTATTTTTTTTAAAGATTTTATTTATTTATTTGACACAGACAGAGAGAGATCACAAGTAGGCAGAGAGGCAGGCAGAGAGAGAGAGAGGAGGAGGCAGGCTCCCACCTGAGCAGGGAGCCCGATGCAGGCCTTGATCCCAGGACCCTGAGATCATGACCTGAGTCGAAGGCAGAGGCTTAACCCACTGAGCCACCCAGGCGCCCCTATTTACTTCTTTGTAAGAAACTGTGAACATGTTCTTATTATTGCTGTCCTTTCATGTCCCATCCCTTTAAAGAAATGTGCCTAGCTCAGTATTTCAAGGAAAAATATCCTAAACTCTACTCTCAAATTCAGTTAATTTGGCATAGCAACAAATTTTTGGCTATTTTTCCTGTTTAGTGAATTAAACAAAACTTTATAAATTTTAAGGTTAGGCATGAGAGTCTCCTTGTGCAATTTCTTCTACCTTACACCTAGAAGCCTCTTTGTTAGGGCCCCCATGCTCTTCTGTGCACCTTATCTTCCACTCCATTCCTCTCAGGCATTCTGATTTTGATGTTAAAATCTCTGCAGTGGCATGTCTGACAACTTAATTAGATCTGCAGACAGCTCTTGTGAAAAATTCTTCCACAGGACTTGAGACTCAAGTGCATATAAAGGTACACTTATATTCTCATGGTTTTTGACAATAATTAAATATTCATCTAATAAAGACCTGGTATTATTCTCTTCATAAATTTCATATGGGTCGTACTTTATATATGTCTGCTTACTTTAATTATTTCTAGTTTTTTTAATATAATACTTTACTTTTAAAGTTGTTTTTAAATTTCTTTCTTGCTTTTAGAATTTTTATTTTCTGGCATTTATTTTCATAGTTTCCATTTTCCCCAAATCTTAATTGTCCTCATTCTCAGTTATCTAAAGAATTTAAAAGTAAATGTAATTATACTTTAATGTTTTCAAATTTTGATTATAATCTAATTAAAAATTAAACTAAACTAAATATAGAAGTTAATAAAATTGAAATTATATTTTCAGAGTATTTTACTAAAATATTAAAATCATATATTAAAAATGAATAACAAATTATAGTTAAATAATTAAATGAAATCAAAAATTAAAAAATAAAACAAATGTTTTATTTAATCTTTGGCATCTTTCTTAAATCTTACTAAGTATTTTCAGAAAAAAAAAAGCCCTTTACAGTTCAGTGAAAATTTTGCTAAAGGAAAAATGGTATTACACTTTGATTGTTCATTTTATCTTTCAACTTGACTGAGCCACAAGGTGCTCAGACATTTGGTGTGTTATTCAGGGTGTTTCTGGATGAGATTAACACTTAAATTGGTTGACTGTGTAAAGCAGATTGGACTCTTTATTGTGGATAGGCCTCATCCAATTAGTTGAAGGCCTGACTAAAAGAAAAAGGCTGTCCTTCTCCCAAATAAGTGAGAATTCCTTCCTTCTGCCTGATTGCTTTCTAGCTGGAACTTTTAACATTGGCTCCTCCTGGGCCCTGAGCCAGCTTTAGGACTCAAAGTCTACCATCATATCTCTTGCATCTCCAGCTTGCCATTCACCCTGTGAATATTGGAATTAGTTAGCTTCTATAATAACATGAAGTAACTCCTTATAACAAATCCTTGTCCTCTCTTTCTCATTGCCACATCTATGTAAATCATGTATATCTACTATTGGTTCTGTTTCTCCAGAGAACCCTAACACATTTTTATGCACATTATGTCTAATTTATAATGCACACACACACACACACACAGATTTAAAAATAAAATGGATTATTTAATATTGGAAAAATCTCCTTGGCCACTATAGGCCATTGCTATGGATACTGTGCTAACTTGTGTATACCCTGGTATCACAAACTAGAGCACCAAAAAATAAAAAAGCATATGCTTGACACTGTACTTCATTATACAAGAATTTATTACATTCTTGCTATCTGAGAGGAAGGATGTGACAAGTTAATTAATTTGTCTTTTATCTAAGCACTTCTAACACACAACTCCTCTCTGCAATGCAAAATAGTGTTTGTCACCACAATGACAGTAATACCATCTGCCAGTCTCCCTGGGACACTCAGATGTAGTTATGTTTTGCTATGAGGATCTAGAACAAGAGATACGGAGAATTATTCCTTAGGACTTGAATAGCATAAGTCACAGCTGCAAGCATGAGGATTGCATGTGAGTGCTGGCTGCTGGGTCCCAAGTGGACATAATTTGTGCGTGTGTGTGTGTGTGTGTGTGTGTGTGTTTGTATGCCTATAATTTCTGAGTCCCTTAAAAATGCTGGATCTAAATCAATGGTCCCTCTTCCCTGGGTGTCATGATAGTAGTGAGAGAATTAGCCCATAAGTTTGCCAACTTTGTTGGAGTTTAAAAATTTTAGGGCTTAACATTAGGTTCTTTCTAGCTATACACTAAATCTTTATGTTCCCCCCAAATTCATATGTTGAAATCTAATTTCCAATGTGATGGTATTTGGAGATGAGGCTGTTGATTGATTAGATTATGAGGGCAGAAGGAGTGCCTTATAAAAGAGGTCACAGAGAGCTACTACCTACCTTTCAACATGTGAGGTTATAGTAAGAAGATTACTATTTATGAGCCAGGGAGCAGAATTTTAACTTGGACTCCCCAGCCTCCAGAACTGTGAGAATTACATTTTTGTGGTTTATAAGCCACTCAGTCCATGGTATTTGATTATAACAGCCTGAAAGAAACTGTGACACTATAAAAGAGAAAGTAGACCTCTATGTCCTCTATTATGAGAATTAATATTTAAGAGAATATCTGAATAGTGAGTATGAGTTAGTCAGGCTTGGAGTCTTACATTTGAACTTGGTATTGCCACATGATTTGTATTTGGAAGCCATAAGAATATATAAGAGCCCTAGTAACAACATGTGAAGTGGATGTCAGTGCGAAGAGGGTTGAGGGCAATTTTAACATTTTGTCATCAGGCAAACAAAACTGAGGCACACTGGCCAGAAAACATAGTTTGATTTGGCTGATTACAGTAGTTTCGGAGTTTCCTTGGCAAAGACTGGGTCCTTAATCGAGTTAATTGAATTATGAATTATGCTTTTGTAGCTCTGTAGATTTCCAAAGTGTTATTGTGCTCTAAGGACTGATTGTTCCAAGTGTTTAACCATACCTCTAGGACAAAAATAATTCACACACATTCATTAATGAAATCAGTATCATTAACTAGGGAAATTTTGGAACAAACTTCTGAGGGAGGATCAACTAATAAGTACATCAGTTAAAAGCCCTCAACACCAGAACTATATCAGTAATTTGGAAATCATGAGCCATATATAACACATTTAATATGTATTAATGTAGAGTCTAATACTAAGGCTCAAAAATATACAAAATCTGAGGATAAATTGGCTCAATAGCATCACATACAATTTAGATATTTCAATTTCTAGTAAATTTAGGGTGAGTCAACAGTAAGAGATGGCTGTCAAATATGTTAATAAAATTTCGAAGTCCTTGGGCACCTGGGTGGCTCAGTCAGTTAAGTGTCTGCCTTTGGCTCAGGTCTTGATCCCCGGATACTGGGATGAGCCCCACCTTGGGCTTCCTACTCAGTGGGGAGCCCCTTCTCTCTCCCCTCCCTGCTTGTGCTCTTTCTTGCTCTCTCTCTCTCTTAAATAAATAAATAAAATATTTTTTAAAAATTTTTTAAAAAGTCAAAGTCTTTTAATGAAAATACTACCCTTAGAATGAAAGAGGTAATGTGATTTTATTTTTTTAACTTTAGACAGGCAAATAAAAGATACAGCGATAAACGGGACAACATGTAGAAGACAGTTACAGGAAGGATGACAGTGCACAGAACCAGAAGGTAAAAGAGAAAACTCAGTTGTCTTTCACTGTGTGAAAAATTATCCTGAAAAATTAGATTAGGCTTGTTCTTTAGGTCCTGGCTTCTATTTAGATAAGGTTGTCAAGAAAGGAAATTGGAGTATGTGGCATTTTATCGGAGATGGAAAGGAGGTGATGGATTTAGCAGAATAAAGATCCAGGGGGAATAAGTACCATTTGAGAAAACAGCAACTGTATAGCCTGAGGCAGAAAGGAAGAAAGGGTCTGGAAAAATAGCATTCCATACACAAATATTATGTTACAAATGATGTGTGTGTGTATACACACAGAGATATATTCAAGTATATGTATGCTCTAAAAAATCATTTCACCAGGGCACCTGGGTGGTTCAGTGAATTAATTGGCTGGCTCTTGATTTCAACTTAGGTCATGATCTCTGGGTCCTGGGATCAAGCCCTGAGTCGGGCTCCATGCTTGGTGGGGAGTCTGCTTGAAGATTCTTTCTCTCTATTCCTCTCTCTCTGCCCCTCCCTTCCCTTTTGTGTTCTCTCTCTCTCTCTCTCTCTCTCTCTAAAAATGCATAAATCTTTTTTTTTATTCTTTGCCCCAGAAGTACAGGTCTGTGAATCATCAGGCTTACATCTTTCACAGCGTTCACCAAAGCACACACCCTCCCCAATGTCCATAACCCATCCACCCTATCCCTACCCTCCCACCCCCCAGTAACCCTCAGTTTGTTTTGTGAGATAGGAGTCTCTTATGCTTGGTCTCCTTCCCCATCCCATCTTGTTTCATTATTTTTCCCTCCCTACCCCCCACAACCCCCTACCTTGTCCCACAAGTTCCTCATATCAGAGAGATCATATGATAATTGTCTTTCTCTGATTGACTTATTTCACTCAGCATAATACCCTCTAGTTCCATCCACGTCATTGCAAACGGCAAGATTTCGTTTCTTTTGATAGTTCCATAGTATTCCATTGTATATATATACCACATCTTCTTTATCCATTCATCTGTTGATGGACATCTAGGTTCTTTCCATAGTTTGGCTATTGTGGACATTGCTGCTATAAACATTCGGGTGCACGTGCCCCTGAGGA